>NQII01004887.1:62932-102868 GCA_002778355.1 Clitarchus hookeri
CCCAAGACCAAAGAGGTCAATAACGTATCACTGATTTTAACCATGTACTCCCACCCGAATAGAAGGGGCGCGTGCAAGCCTAAACGCAAGATCGGCAATCTGGTGCGCATCCCCAAACAGGAAGGCATCTTCTAAAAAGGGATCATAGAAAATTGGGATTCCCGAACCTTTCGTGTGTGATGTATATAAGACTACGCTCCGGGGTCGTACTGCCTCGAAGATCTTAACTACGTACCAATCCATTGCTATTTCTATGCCGAGGAGAGCCAGCCTAACAAGTTTCCGTAATTAAATTTGGTTAATAAATTTCTGAAATAATATTATAGGTTGTCGTACGTTAAGTGGTGGGGTTTCCCAGTCAGCTACTATTACTGGGTCGCTGGCTGCGAATGGTGAACTCGTCGTGAAAGAGGACGATTATTGCATTTGACTTTTATTTATTCAATGACATATTTATGTCTTCATGTTGAAATAAATATTTTTTACCTAATAAAGAAACACTAAAATATAATGTGTTTTATTTCATTTTTTTCCACTATTGAAAATTACATTCCTTAAATAATATTTAATTCGTATAAATAGGAACGATGTGAATTAAATAAAAAAACGAACACATCTTCAAAAAATTTGGTATATCTTAAAAATAGGAGAGAACATATATATCCTCCAAGTTTGGCGGTCTCATTGCCATTCGACACAAATTAGTATTAGAACAGACTGTAGCTGAGAGTGTTAGAAATAGATTGCATTTTTGCCCTCTGGTAGTAGAAGCTACAAACACGATTTACCAAACGCGCTTTATTGGTAAATACAGAATATGTTAGTTGAAAGCATAGTATAATAGACAAATGTCGAGACAATGGATGACTAAATTTATTAGAGTAGGTGAGGTGGAGAGAACGTGTGTTATGTAAATATTGACCGAGTATATAGGCAACGATTAATTAACATGGTGTAGAAGGGACTTATAAGTAATCTGCTGCGCTATCGGGAATGGCAGTGTGCTCCGCCGCTTTCTTTAAGAGAATCGAACCCTGGAGTGGAGGTAAGGTGACATGTGTGTCTTTCAATAATAATTTCTCTACTTTTTTTTTCGAATTTATACGAAATTTTTGAGTTTAAGTATTCTGGGGTTAGGAATCACCTACATCCAACAAGGCAAACGAGATCTGTAACTTAATATCCCCCCATTTTTTTCGAGTTTTTCAATTTGTTTTCTTAATTTTTAGGTTTCTGTATTTATAGATTCAGTGTCAACATAGCTGTTCAGGTCAATCATGTAAACAAACATGTATGCTGTCCTTCCTGATACTCAGGGACTGGCTCGGAGCAGTTAGTCCACCTTGCTGCTCTGAGGATTGCACCATATGTCATCGTGAAGAACATCGAGGTGCCTCGAAACTTCTTTGCTACTGTGAGGACATTTTAGCTCACGCATCGAGAAGCCTGGAATACACACTGCTAATTTTAGGACTCTAGCGGAAACAAACAAAAGTTAAAATTGTTAACTTGGAACATTTTTTAATTGTTCGGGGAAATGTAAATTTCGGATAAAATAATTTATTTATAAAGTGATTCTCAGGTAAAGCAAGACATATAGTCGGTAACATGGCTACTCCAGGCGGAAAAATGTGACTCCCGGATGTGATGTCATCCAAGATGAAGGACGAATTCGGATTTAAATCCCTGGGCCGTGTGCCAAAATCCATTGTTGTATAACACTCTTTGCAATCCGATACTTCCTTGTGTGTGCAACTATTTGTGAACGATGAGTGTATTTCAGTAAAAACATAACAGCGGTTGCTCAGGGCTCATTCAGAATTTGTCAAAAAGTAATCCCGCTTAATACACATGCGTGTAATTTTTGAATGCTGAAACAATTTTGTTAAAAATATTAGTAACAACAGAAATACGCTGCTATTATGGTAAAAACATTCCAATCTATAAATTAAAAAACCAAAAAAATTTTAATGCGAGAGCACCTGCGAGATTTACATAGTGATTTTGGGTAGTTCTTGCCTGAGTTCACAGATCATCGTTGCTGTTATTGGTGAAAGATAATTTCCACTGAATCAGTGCCCGTCACTTGAATTCAACAATACTTCAACTAATAACCCTCCTGATCAAGGCACACATAGCATAAATGGCGGAAAGAACGACATCATCTGTGAAACTGGTACATACCGAGACCAAAAATGCACAAATTCAAGTCAGCAAAACCACATTTCCAGGACCAGAATCACGACTATTTCATTTTATTTAGATTTCTGATTATTTATGCTGCCGTTATATGCCAAATGGCTTGTTTTGGAAGATTGCAAAATAAAATGCAAGTTATATTGAATTTCAATAAACGCATTTCCAATACGATCTGACGTTCGATCCTAAATCCCAATGCACAGTAGATGCCACGAAGGCTGGAAAACACAATTCACAATAATGACCTGGAAAATCATCCATTGCGTCAGGCATTGTATCAAGCCAATTATATGGTATTCGATGCAATTGTAATACCTCCTCTACATACACGGAATCAAACTGACATACTGCATTTTCATATTGTGGAACCCGGGGCAGAACGGGGTACCAAGTTGAAAATATGTTTTTAAAAAACAAAAGGATTAATTAAGAGAGCTGCAAATTTTTCTATGAGCAAATTATAATGTAACAATCACAAAAATGCAATAATATTGTAAGAAAACAAAAGAACAATATTTCATTTTTCAAAAAAATAAAATGATGTCATGGGCCCCGTTCTACCCCGGGCATGGGGCAGAACGGGGTGGTAATGACAAGTAATTATAAAAACATATAAAACTAGTGGAAGTGCATAAATAATAAGTTCGCTCTATATTTATTTGCTTTTAAGTGACTATAAAGGTTTAACTACAGTTTTCATTGATTGTGTCGTTTTCTTAAGCCTATTCACGAAATTCACACACTAGGACAACCTCGCCATCTTCACTATCTATTGCCGCACAGGAATTGTGTGCCCATTTTTTGCACATGGAACAAGGGACCCAACCTTCAACTGATTTTGAGTAAAATTCACCGCAATTCACAGTCGGAACAATCCTCAGAATCACACTCGTTAGTTTTGGGTCTCTCTTCAGCTCCTTCATTTTTCCATTTATCTTCAGGCACTTTCCTTTGTTTTTTTTCCATTCTTAATTTTATTTTTTCCTCTTTTTCCTTAATAGCGGCTTCTAACTCTTTTTTGTATGGGGAATCTGTTAAGACAGCAGTCTTCCCCTCTTCCGATTCGTCCTTTTAGCATATTCTTTAACTTTTGGGATAGGAATTACATTTTCAGGTGAAACATGAAATGAAGAGGCCCTGTTGTCAGTTGTCATCCAAGAGCACTCATGAGTGGCACAATTAGCCTCATTAAATCGGACCTTCTTAGTCGGCGTGTCATCATTAGAGTATGCTGAAACCTTGCCAGCTTTATCACCCAACCTGATAGGAATGTATTTTTTAACTGGTGTGCTAGGCGAAGGTAATTCAAATTGTTCAGCTCCAGATATAATCACCTCTTCACTTAAAGGCCTACCAAGTCTGATGTCGGCGTCGGCGGTGAATATGGATGGGTCAGTTGGCCGTATTCCTGTAGCTTGGAAACCATAAATAGCAGTTTTCATTGTTGCGCTTTGGATAAAAGCTGATCCAAAAAGCGTTGCAATTTGAAAGATAGTTACGGCTTTGCCTGGGTTTCTTCGTAGCCATTTTAGAAGCCCGTCGCTGTAATGAAGACTTAAAGGTTTTATAAAAGAAACATCAAGTGACTAAAGTCTATGAGAACAATGTGGTGGTAGACATAGCAATGAAACGCCACTCTCCCACGCGTAGTCTATAACCTCAAGGTTCTTGATATGTGTTGTGTGGTCTTCTAACATAAGAAGAACCGGGAAGTCTTTTGATGCCTAAGAAAATTCCACAAATTTTCGAAACCATTCAAAAAATTACTAGGCAGTCATCCATCCAGTGCTGTGCACCTCAGCCCAACCTCCTGGTAGCAATCCTAACTCAAATTCTTTCTGCTTCTTCTTTCGAGGAAAAACGAGCATCGGGGGCATGTAAGCTCCGCTTGCCGACACACGAATAAGGCAGGTTACAGTTTCGCCCCTTTCTGCGGAAGTTAACGATCCGACTTGATGTTTCCCCTTGCCAGCTATGATTTTTGATTGGCTTTTAGGGTTCACTCAAACACCCGTTTCATCGAAATTAAATATTAGAAAAGCCATTAGTTTGTTCTTATCGAGTAAATTCGTTAGCAACGAAAAAAATCTATCTACAGCAACTTTATTAAAGCCCATGACTCTTGCACCAGATGTTGCTTCGGGTTTGCGAACAGATAAAGCAGGATGTGTCTTAAGGAATCCATCAACCCAATCTTGGCCTGCGGTTCCATTTTTAAATCTTTGACCAATGATATTTCTTACAGCCAACTGATAAGCTTAACCACGCAAGTCTTTCATTGTTAGACCGAATAACCTAGCCTCCATAGTTTTTAAGTAGTTTACGAGCTCAAGTTCGTGCTCTACCGTAAATACGTATTTAAATTTTCCAGCCATTTTATCAATCTTGTGTTCAGGGTTTTCCTTTCTTTTTTAGCGTATCTTTCCAGTGTAGACTGGGGAACATCATATTTGTTCGAAGACTTCAAATACCTAGATTGGCCCGAAATAGCAGTCTGGACAGCATTGATCATTGCCTCAGTAGTCCATGATTGACTATTTGTTTTTTTTTTCTTATAGTCTCTAACCATCTGAAATTGAAAGAAAGAAACCATTAGGGGCTTACTAAAAACGATATCTTAGTTAAGAACATTGCAGGGCAGAATGGGGTACTTCCCCATTCCGCCCCACCCGTTCCGCCCTAGGGACACGATTTAGATTAGGGAGGTGAGGTCACTCGAGAAATATTCGTAAACAAACGTTTAACTACACAAAACTAAAGACAATTAAACGTACTTCAAGCATGTACTAAATACAATTGTAATGTAAACAAGTATATATACATTGCATTGGTTACAAATCCTCAGAAGTTACAATAGAGGAGCAAAAAATCACAGATCGAAAACTTCACGCACCGTCGCTCGAGAAAACTAGACTAACATGGCTGCCGTAGGTGAGCAGCACCAGGTTGGTCTAGTTCTACTTATTGCCGCTCGCTGGCAGCACCTCCTTGACACCGAAAAACTTCTAACTTCATTCTGCCCCGGTACCCCGTTATGCCCCGGGTTCCCCTATTAACGTGCAATTATAGGACTCTAGTGGTGATCGTTTAGTTTTAATTACTGAATGTCTGTAACAAAGTTCCATCATAGTTTTGGTTAAGTTTTGTTATAATTTTAGATGCGCGAAAAACTAGTTTTATTGGTTTTTTGCTACGTTAGAAGGTTCGAAAATTTTCTTTGGCCTACATGAGTTCTGTAAAATTCAATTCCTAAGTTGCCTGCAATTATAAAAATATCTTGCCTAATCGGAAATACACGTCTTTTTGCGAAAATGAAAACACCACGTAGAGGAACTGACCGAAAATTTACATGAGAGATATGTAAAGTTGATGCTGCTCAACGGTGCCATCTGAAATGTCCGCACTGGGGTTTAAATGATGGCACATTCGAGATAATAAAAGCAGTGGAAGTTTACTGTTTGGGTAGAACAATTAATTCGTTGTGTCACGCCATGGCAGGTCATCGACAGAAAACGAGTTTTCCAACAACTGACGGACAATAAATGCGGAAATATTGTTGGGGTGCGAGAAGCTGGGTTATTGATCCGCCAGGTTGCTATGCATCCAGGACGAACAGCCAGCACAGTGATACACTTGAAGCATCAATTGACAACAGTGTATTGTACACACAGATAATATGAAAGAGGACCTCAAAATTACACCTATACAAAAAAGAAAACATACATCTATCAAACGTCATTAGACATCAACGTCCAGTGTGTCTGCGCAGAAGTGGATCACACTTATCATTTTATTAAGGCTTATATCAGTAGTGTTCGACGTTGTTTACTACAAAGATGAATTGACAGTGTTTTTCCCATCATTGCGACCTTTGTTAACCCTCGAAATTTAGCGCCTCTGGTTATCCGACTACAATGCGGACTCAAGCATAGACATTAGAATGCCTACTGAAAAATATTTGGGGGGGGGGGTGGTAAGGAGGAACGAGTCTCAGTACCCAAATAAGTGTTCAAAGACTTGGTAGTGAAAGACTCATCATGAAGGTGTCCATTTAGAACCGTCATGTCAGCCCTCTCTCTATGAGCTGAGAAATTCGACATACAGTTATAATAAATAAATATCTGGCTTTTAACCATACATATAAATTATAAAATTTTAATGGTATGTGATGTAATTTAGCCACTTAAAACTACTGCTAACTACGTGACAGCGAAAGACTTGGTATTTAAGAAGATTTCAAGTCACTCAGAGTGGAGCTGTGATTCCAGGCTGCTGTTTGGTTTGCAATCTGTAAGTATTGGGTAAAGGGAAATAATTGTTAAGGAATTTCGTTTATTGGAACTAATTTTGAACATATTACCATGGAAAAAACTGCAATCGTAAGAAATAATACACTTGAGCTTCGTAACAAGGCAAACAATTTTATTTTCAGTAATATATTATTTAATTATTAAGATTTATATTTTTTTTTTCAAGCAACAAGCTATAAATTAATGTTACAAAAGGCTCCAGTAGGCAAGGAGTGCGTATATGTCTACTCAAAGAAGTCTATGATATTATACCGGATGCTCACGAATAAATGATAATAATCACCAGAGCAGGGTAGATAAGTACAGATGGAGCATGTTTCATCGAGAAATCAATAGTCTAACGTCCATAGTTAACCTGCTATTGGCAGTGGCAATACTCAGTGGCAGGTATGCAACCATGATACATGGAATTGTAAATAGCCTGTGCGCAATGTCTGCGTGTCTGATAACACCGCTCAGTACCGCACGGTCGCAGTCTCGGAGATTCTACGGATCTACAGTTCCTACAGGACGTGTTACCGAAACACTTGGAGGAAGTTCCTTTAGATGCTCGTGAGAAGACGATGTGATTTCAGAAGGACGGGGCCCTGCCTCATTTTGCCTTTGCGGTTCACCTGCACCTCGTAATGCACTTCCCAAACCGGTGGATCGGTAGGGGAGGCCCCATAGCATGAACACCACGCTCACCTGGCATCACACCACCTGACTTCTGATGGTGGGGCCACATCAAATCGATGGGTTATGCCACACCACTTTACACAAGGGATGTGCTCATTACTCCGGAAACCTTTGCACATGTGCGTCGCAACATGCCACAGCGCGGCACCACCTGTGTGGCCGACGGTGGTGGGCAGTTTGAACAGACACTTTGAACAGAGACACCTAACAGACACTCTGTTCCCATACCTTCAGCCCAAATGTGGAAATAAAGTGTAACTTTATTGTAATGCATGTAGTCTAGTTATTGTGATCGCCTACGCGCCCCTGCACATTGCCACTGTCATTAGCGAGTTAACTATGGACGTTATACTATTGGTTTCTTGATGAAATTTGCTCCATTTGTACTTTTCTACCCAAATCTGGTGTTTATTATAATTTGTTCGTGAGCATCCGATATATCTATCTTTAACACGAAATACAAAATACCAAATTAAGTTTTGAAAACATTTTGTGCATGGACAAATTTTACAAAAGAACAAGGAGATTGGTGCTGGGAAGACGACCGGCTATCTGCTTCGCCTGGTTTCATGGTGAGTCACCACAGTCCAAGGAGCAAGAGCCCATCGTCAGTAATCTCCTGTGGCTCCGAAGAGTTGGTCTTAATAATAATTTCCTTACAATATGACTGTCAGATAAGTGCCTTTTTTAATAAAAGGTTATATGAATTTTAACTACTACATTAAATAAAATAAAACTGGACAGTAAATAAATTCACTATACTTATTTTATATTGTGTTACCATACGACTATATTTAAGCATTCATTCATATAAATTATGTTTAATTCTGAATTATAGTTTATAATTACATTTAAAATGGCATATAGTATGCAATATTAACTTAGTATGCCTTTTAAAATGTACAAATAATCAGTGATTGCGTGAGGATGAAGGAAAACTGTCTATAAGTGCACTGGTCGAGTGTCATTGACGTGAATAATGAAGAGAATACCTCTAAGATTGTCATTCGTGATTCTAACGCTTAACAGTGCGGTACGTTGTAATTTGAACATCACCTTTATTTGCAACCACACGAGGAAAGAACTTCGGCTGTGCTTTAAATACGTCCAACAAAGCCGACAGCTACGTGCAGAGGGGTGAGCCTACCAAAACAGCTTAAATATGCGAACAGAAAAGCCGCTTGACTCCGGAGAACCAAGTTTTTGTTGAAGTATTTGTAAAAGTATTACTCACCTTTTCCAACAGTAAGCATCCGTTATATTAACAATTATACGGAGGGAGTATAAAAGAATAACCTAACTTTGAAAATCTATAATATCAAAACCAAACAACCTACAACCTTTATTGACCAATCATATGAACCATGAAACCGTGAAGTTTGTTTACCATACATTCATAAATGTTCAATGTGACCACCGAGAGCGGCCCGAACGAAATCTACGCTATAATAAGACTCGTCCCACACTCTTGTCAGCATGTCCGGTGTTACGGTTTGGATGATGTCCGTAATTCTCGTTTTAAGGTCGTCAATATTAGCCGGCAATGGTGGACGAAATAATTTATCCTTTATGTACTCCCATAGAAAAATATCGCACGGGGTAAGATCCGGGCTTCTTGAGGGCCAGTGGTGAAGAGTCTGGTCACCAGCTGCTCCTCGACCAATCCACCGTTGCGGCAACGCACTTGTTCAGGTATCCGCGAACAGCTAGGTGCCAATGGGGTGACGCACCATCCTGCTGGAAAATTAAGTCCCCCGCCGCCTCTTCTAACTGAGGAAAGAACCACTCTGTAAGCATGCCCAAATAAGGGATTATAGTAACAGTGGGCTGGTGAAAAAAGAAAGGGCCGAAAACAGTGTCATTGAATACAGCGCAAAACACGTTCACTTTGGGGGGAGCGCGCTCTCGTTCGGTGGTTTCATGTGAAGGCACCTGACCCCATATCCACACGTTGTACCAGTTCACCTTACCATTTGTATGGAACGTCGCTTCATAGCTATAAACCAGCTTAGACATGGCATTATCTACCTGGTTCTGGGTAAGGAAACATTAGACCGTCCCCTTCACATTGGCGTGTCGAATGTGGGCTCGCTGCCCCCTCACCATCTCAAACCGAGAATTACGAACGCCATCCAAACCGTAACACCGGACATTCTGACAAGAGCGTGAAAAGAGTTTTATTATCGCGTAGATGTCGTTCGGGCCGCTCATGATGGTCGCATTGAACATTTTTAAATGCATGGTAAACAAACTTCACGGTTCCACGGTTCATTTGATTAGTAAATCAAGGTTGTAGGTTGTTTGGTTTTGATATTATAAACCTTCAAATTTGAGGTATTCTTTTATACTCATCCTGTAGTATAAATATCTGATACGATGGTTAGGTTTGCTGAACCTACGCGCTTATTATGACTTTTCTCTGAAATATATTACTGTACAGTACGTTACTGCATCTTTACCAAAATAATATCAAATAGTGACGAAATACCGACGCCTTGGTGGTCAGATGGCTAGCACATCCAGCTTCAGTCCAAGGTACACAGTGTACATAGGCAGATTTAAAATTGGTATTTACCCTTTATCTTGTATTTGTTTATACTTCTTCGTAATTTGTTTAGCCTAAGAGATTTAATATAAAAAATCAATCTGCGTAATAAAGTACGACACTAAATAAATTTTATAAAGTAGATGTATATTGACTGTCATTCAAGTTAGATCATTAAAAATAAAATTAATTGATAAATAATTTTACAGATTAGTTTATGGTTACACAGGTGACAATACTACAATCAGCTTATTGTCATCTATTTCAAAATAATTTTTAATATTTGCCCTTATCGACATGGGCTTGGTCTTTAAATGATGAATATAAAAATAATATAAAGATAAATTTTAATTAAATTTATGTTGAAAGGGATGCAGCCACTTTAAAACCTTTCCCACGAAAAGTGCCAGAATTGAAATATCAGGACTGAGTATATGGGTTATGTGTGTGGAGATGCTGGAGTTAAAGAAGCAGGTAAAACCTCATCTGCGGAAACAGTACCCATCGATGTAGGAGGCGGTATTGGTGACAAATTTGTCAACTTTTAGTGCAATTTGACGTCATATGGTAGGTGCCAGTTTTGAAATAATAATATTATATTGAACAGAAATGTTTAACAGTCTGAGTATGTCCACTAGTATGTGTTCTTTTTTAGAGGGCATGAATGACTGTATAAATTTAATAAAATAAAAAAATGTCTTGTGAATAAAATTTTTATTTTATGTTTATCTTATATATGACAATTAAATTAAAATGTATATCGCACAGAAATGAAATAAATTTAATAAAAAGGAATGTGGAAAGTACAATTACATAAAAAATAAAAATAAACTTTTCAAAATTGAACAACTTTTAATTTTTTATAAAAATATACATTTAATAAATTTTATCAGGTAGTCAAGGCCCCGCATAATGCATATAGGTGTGCTGCTAATTGGAAAAATAATTTTTTTAATAGGATGGGAATTACAGATGTTCCTACTCCCATAAATAAAATTAGTGCAGACAGCTCGCCTGGCAACTGAACCGGCAACTTGCCTAGTGTTGTTGAAATCGAGAAATTAGCTCCCCGTATGTGTTGAAAATATAATCCATTATGGAGGGCTCTGGCAGCACCAACTATACTTTAAAAACGTAAACAAATATGGCTGCCACCTGGTGGCTAAATCACCAGATCGTCTGGTGGGTAAATCGTGAAAATAACGTTCCTAGGAGTTCAAAATGAAAACAAATGACAAACGCAAATACCCAAGGTGCTTGCATGCGATGGAATGTGTATTGGTGAGGGGAGTGGAAGCCTGCCAACTAATTAGCGAAGGCAAGTCATTGATCTATTAAATAACCAATAAAAAAATGGGTAAGTGCGGTTGTGGAGGGACCTCTGTAAATGTAATTTTTTAAATAAAATTTTTAAAAATTATTTATTAAATAAATTTAAAAAAATTGGTTTTTAAAGATTTTTTAAGCATTTTTAGGATTTTCTTTAAAAAAGTTTGGACTTTTTGTGTTTAAGGCCAATGGTCAAGCGTATTGGGTCAAGCGTCTTGAATCTTGAGTCTTGGTTCTAAGTCACGAGTCAATAATTTTCAGTCAAGTGTCTTGAGTGAAGAGTCATATGTCAAGGGTCATGATTCTTGGGTCTTGAGTCTTTTGTCTTGGATCTTGGGTCAAGAGTCAAGTGTCTTGAGTCTTGGGTATTGGTATTAGAATTGGGTGGTGGGTTAAGGGCATTGAGTCTTGGACTTAAATTTTTGGTCCTGGGTCTTGAATCTTGAATTTTGATTCTTGGGTCTTTGGTTTATAGTCGTGGGTCTTGAGTCAAGTGTCAAGTGTTTTTGGGTATTTTGTTAGAATTTTGTAATTTTTTTTTGGATTTTTGGTAATTTTTGTGTTCAAGTTCATTCAAGGTCACGGGAATTCGGTTAAGGTCATCGACGTCTAACGTGGTTGACGAGGTGTACACCGACCGACCTGGCGAGGGTCCGTAGTGTCGGGAGCTTAGTCAAACCACCTGTCATCGAACCCCAAACCTCCTACATATATATCTCTAAAATATTTTTTAAATTATTTATTTAAGATAATTTAATTTTTTATAATTTTTGGGGGGATTTTATTTTTCTCTGCAATTTTCCTTTGGATGTTTTGAGGTTCAAGGTCATTCAATGTCATGGGCACGGGCAAGGTCAAGATTACCTGAATCCAATATGGCCGCCAACCGACCTAAATGACAGAACATGATGTCGGCTGGCCAGCGCCTGGCGCCTACTCCCTAATCCCGTTGCGTAAAAGTACTCTTTTATATTCCACTACAGTAATGTTTTTAAACTAAAAAAATAGAATTGAATCATAAGGTTTTTGTAGCAAACATATTCTTTTAACTTCACTACAGAACTAAAAAATAATTGTTTAAAGTTTTCTAACTGTGGATTTCTGACTTTGTATACATATGCCTGTAGAGTAAATGTGTTCGTCAGGCAGCTAAAACAATCTGTAGGTTACGAGCACAAGCCCACGCAACCACATGGCTATTTCCAAATGTCAAAGTCACAAGGTGTCTATCTAGTCGCACACGTTTACCATAATCGTTGGGCCAGCTTTTTTTTTCAACCTTCTGCTGGAATGTCATTTATTATAGACCTTGCAATGTAAAATCTCCATCATTATGCTATTTTCTTTCCTTATCTGTCTATGAAATTGCCAAATTTTATAATTGGTCAGTGTAGAATATAAAACGGTGTAACCGTATTTATACATATTCTGCCTAGTTCAATGATGGTCGTTCAAAATTGTTATAATTCTTTAAAAAAAAAATCGTTTTAATTTTGTACCATGCATGTATGATTATCTTCTTTTTATTCGTCACTTTGCCAATGCATCTGTGAAACTTTTTTGTGATCCCCACACATTCCCTCATGACATCCTCATAACAGTCACCATAAAATTCGCCTGCAAACGTTTTCTTTTTCACTAGTCTGAGAGCAAGGTTGTGTGGTATGGTTGTCACTCGTGTAGTAATATTTAAAATATTCTGTGTCTGCACATCTCACAATAGAGATCGCCTTTGTGTTACTCATGCAAAAATATGTGTCGCCATATGCAAGGGTTAGAGGATATTCTGATACTGGGTCTTCATCGTGTCACAGTAAACCAGGACATTATAGTGTTTTCGACATTTCGAGCAACAAATCTGTTGGGCCTGGAATATATTCTCAGGTCTCAGTTGTTTAATCTTTCTTTACTGCCCAACTCCAGTTTTTTTCAACATGTTCCGTTATTTTCCATTAGCTTCCTGCAAATATTGTTTTCCCATTTTAAAAAAATTCTTGAAATCATTTTGGGATCCCTGAGTTTTCAGTTCACTGTAAAGCTTCAGTCATGCAGTCTGATTTAAACGATGAACTGGTTTTAGGTTGTATTATATGAACAGAATTGCTCTTCTTGTCTTCCAGTTGAGTAGGGTTAAGAGATTTGAGCGGCTCTTACCATCGAGGTCACGAGAGCCGATCAGACAGAATTGAGGTTAGAATAGAGCAGCGCTGGAATTCAAGGGTGAGGAAAACGGGAGATCCGCGATAAAACCCGTCGACCAGCGGCATCATTTGGCACGATTCCCACTTGCGAAAAATCCGGGAGTGACCCGGCCGAGGATTGAGCCCAGCTCACCTTGGTGGGAGGCGATCAGACTAACCGCTCAGCCACCGTGGCCCCTTTTGCCATCCAGTTACATTAACACCTTCAGGTGTTTCGAACATGGTGGGGATTCACGGCAGGTTAAATCTGTACAGTTTCATAGCATCCATTCACTGTAGGCATATGGTCAGTTTGCTTGTATCGTGTATGTCGAGTATGCAAGTGTTACTTGCCACTGCATATCATCTGATGCTCTGGGCCACAATGCTGCATATACCTTCTTCAATGAACTTGTGCATATTCTATTCACTATGTAGTTTCAATCCCATATCCATCATCCATAGAATGACACCGGAGGCAATTCCCAGTGTACTTACTTAGTGTGCACAGACTATCTTGTATGCCATATGCACACTTGTATAAAATTCTTAATAATTTTCGCCAGAATTAGCATGTCGTTTATTTAGTAAATACACGCATATTTCAGCTTGATATGACCCGCACATGAGCGTAGGCTTTATCGCTTATGCCATTGTCTTTTGGTGAAATGCTTCTTCTGGGGGCAGCTGTGGCTCATCTAACTTCTTCCTAGCATCAATGTAATTAAGGTTGTTTCAAAAATATTCATCCCCTCTCAGAACAGAAAATCATGCAGTAAAGAGTCGAGAGAGTGGAAAAAATGTGGACGTCTTTTAAAATCGAGGTCTTGAGAGTCGATGAGGTGAGTATGGAACTGTGCCAGATTGCAAGGACGGGGGAAACAGGAGATCCCTAAGAAAACCCGCCGACCAGTGGCATCGTCCGGCACGATACTACATGCGAAAATCGAGAAGCGACACAGCCGGGAATCAAACCTTGTTATGTTAGTAGGAAGGCAAAGCCTGGCCAGTAAGCCACCGCGTAACCTTGCGGTAAAAAGATAATTACATGCCTGACAAACAAATTTTGCTGAGAAGAATCGCAAATGTTCAATAGACGCTCCCATTCCCCTTCTTCAACAGAATGCCCTCTGAATCACTTGAATGCTGACTCGGTGCTCCTTAGAGCAGTGCCGGGATCCCACATATCAGCGAGCATGTCCATTCTATTCTAAGAGAGGATTTAAATGTTTCACATGGTTTCTGCTAGGTGCCTTCTTGGTGCTAGACAGTGAGTAGCCAGCAGGCGAGCTCCCATCGGTTTGTATCTGGATGACGACACTACAACAGAAGGCCTTTTGCATTCTCCAGTTAGAAGTTAGAAATAGTTGTTTCAAAGACAGGTTCATGACAGGGAAACAGGAACACCACCGAACATTGATAAGAAAATGTCAACATTATACTCTTGCATTCCAATTATATGATGTGTTTTTCTCGTTTTTCCCTCGAAATATCCCTTTCCTCCCAAAAAAAAACGTCAAAATTTCCCTTTTTCCCTAAAAAAATTGTCCAAATTTCTCCAAATTTTTTTTAAAAATTAATTTTTTCCAAATTTTCAATGACCCCACAATGAAGAGGAATGACTAATTTTTGGGCAATGAGGATTGAGGATTAATGAGGGGTTTTCTCATAGTTTGCCCCTACCCATCCTTCATACTCTTGCATACCATGCTAGAAGGTTTTCTCCTAATCTTTCCAAATATGACTACCATTTAAGTCCTTCCTACTGTTAAACTTCACGCTCTTGCATTCCATTCCGGTACCGCAGTGACGCAACGGATATATGACATGGTAAACTCCACGCTCTCGCATTCCATTGTAGCGCCATAGTGACGCAATGGATAGATGGCACGTTAAACTCCTTGCTTTTGCATTTCATTGATGTGCCCCATTGATTCATCGGATAGATGCCACGTCAATCTTCACGCTCTCGCATTACATACGGGTGCTGCAGTGATGCAACGGATAGGTGGCACGTTAAACTTCATGCTCTCGAATTCAATTGGGGTGCCGCAGTGACACAACGGATAAATAGCATATTAAACTTCATGCTCTTGCATTTCATTGAGGTGCCACAGTGACGCAATGGATATATGACATTGTAAACTTCATGCTCTCGCATTTCATTGGGGGTGCCGCAGTGACCCAATGGATAGATGACACGTTAATCCTCTCGCTTTTGCATGCCAAGCCAGGAGGGTTTTCTCTGAGTCTTCCCAAGATAATTTTTTTTGTGTCCTACAAGCATAGGTGCTCGTAATTTCCGAACTGTTGTACATGCAGGCGACAAATTAATAATATTTATATCGTTCCTGACATCATAAATCATCGCAGAGTTATTTATGTCTTATTTGTATAAAAAAATTATCACAGATTCATGCAAGCCCTACAAGCATAGGTGCGGATAAGTTCCGTATCGTGTAAGATACGTTCGGCAACATCATAGCAATACTCCCCTCATCTCAATAGATTAAAGTCGTCCCAAAATCAATTAACATTTAAGTCCTTCCTACTAGATGATCATGCTCTTGCATGCCAAGCAGGGAATGTTATCTCCGAGTCTTACCAAAAACAATTAACATGTATGTTCTTCCTACTAATCCTTCCTACGAGATGATCACACTCGTGCATGCCAAGCTGGGAGGGATATCTCATTTATGTCCTTCCTACTTGCAACACACATATAGGATTGAGCAATGAGAGATGTATTAAAAAAACGTGATTAAATAATATTTTATATTTCGTTATATCCGAAGGCTCTGACCAGATTCCTAGAGAAATGTAGGTTTCGAAAACACATATAGGCTTTGGGCATGCGGGAGAAGTAGTAATTAAAAAAAACTTGTATGGTTAAACAACAATAATCGTTCATATACTGTTATAGCGCCCGTTTCGTCGAGAGAAAATACATTAAATGTTTTTACCGACACTCTCCCGATGTGAGCAATGGAAATATATATTTAAACAATTATGATGAATATTAATCGTAGCAAGGCGGTGTGTGTGTGTGTGTGCGAGAAAAAAAACATGCTGTACGCCCAGTTAGTATGCAAAAGAAGTCCAGAAAATATGTGATGCAGCGTTGTCCTCCCACTTGCCATCTACATAGCAGAACCACACAGATAGGTGTTCCGTTATAGCCGCAGAGCCCTGGCCAGCGCTCTTGAGAGAGAGAAATGTCGGTTTCATACAAATGCGCCAACACACTACGCGGAAAAGTAAATTAAAATAAATTTTTTAAATAATAATAAAGTTTCCGTTACAGCCCTAGACCACTTCCATAGCGCGAGTCCCCCGACTCGCCGAGAGAAATGGGTTTTTATTTACATCACGGCGTGAGCGATGGAAATTAGATATATATGTTTAAAGTATTAGTATTTTTTCCTTTTGCTACACTAAGCTCGATGTGAGTTTCGGAAATATTAAAAATAATATATAAACTATTATGATTATTACTTTTGCAACAGTCAGGTTCTGTGAGACGCCCGAAGAAGATGACATGTTAAACTTCCTACGAGATGATATACTTCATGCTCTTGCATGCTAAGCCAGGAGGGTTAACTCAAAAGTCTTCCTAAATTCGATTATCATTTAAGTTCTTCATACAAGATATTCACCAGGCTCTTCAGAGATGCCAGCCATGGCGCTGCCGAAACGCAGGCAGTCAAAAGACATTTAAGTTAATGGAGCGACCTAAAAAATAATTATCTCCCAGATACAGAATACGGCAGGCATTAAGTTAATGGGTCATCGTTTAAAAAATATGTTACAGTCAGGCACACCTTAGCACACTGACATATGCGAGTTGCATCACTACGGCACACCAATGGTATGCGAGAGCGTGAAGTTTAACGTGCCACCTATCCATTGCGTCACTGTGGCACCCCAATGGAATGGGAGAGCGTGAAGTTTAACGTGCCATCTATCCATTTTGTCACTGCGGCACCCTGTTGCCTAGGGCTATGTCATGTCCTCTGGGAAGTGAGTCGTCTATCTGTTGCGTCACTGTGGCACCCCGTCGCCTGGCGCTATGTCATGGCCACTGAGAAGCGAGTCGTCCATCCGTTGCGTCACTGCGGCATCCAGTCTAAATGGAATGCATGAGCATGAAGTTTATATCGCATTTGGGAAGACCCTAAGATAACCCTCCCTGCTTGGAATGCATGAGCATGGCGTTTAATATGCGCTCTATCTGTTGCATCACCGCACCCCCCCAATGGAATGCAAGAGCGTGAAGTTTATATATCGTATTTTGGAATGCTCTGAGATAACCCTCCACTGCGGTACCCCAATGGAATGCAAGAGCGTGAAGTTTAACAGTAGGAAGGACTTAAATGGTAATCGTATTTGGAAAGATTAGAAGAAAACTTTCTAGCATGGTATGCAAGAGCATGAAGTACGGTAGGGGCAAACTATGAGAAAACCCCTCATGAATCCTCAATCCTCATTGCCAAAAAGAAGTCATTACTCTGCATTGTGGGGTCATTGAAAAAATTTTGAAAAAATTTAAATGGTTTTAAAAAATTTTGAAATTTGTGACATTTTTTACGCCGATGGATTGCCCGATAAGGACCCGCTGATTTGCCGTTACTCCACTTGCCACCAAGGTCACCCGATCTCACTGCCTATGATTTTTCTTGTAGGGGTTTGCAAAGCATTCAGTTTATGTGTCGCCCCTTACTATAATAATGAACGGACTTCGAAACCGCAACAACATCAGTGGCTGCAGTAACACCAGGAATGCTTGCTTATGTGTGGTACGAGTTTGATTATCATGTAGACATATAACGGGCGTCTGCAGGGGAGAAAATTTAGCATGTGAGTTAATTGTAAGCAAAACTTAATGTCAGACATGAGGAAATGTCATTACGTGCTACGAAAATGTGATATCTTTTACGCATGATTGCGGAATAATGGAAATTTGATTCGTGTGTACTCCAGCGAGTGATGACGAATTGTTCGTTATAACACAAAGTACTTAATTAGTATTCAGCGCAACAGGTTTCGGTTGGTGCAAGAGGCCGATATACTTTTTGCAGAAATGTTCGTAATTCCCGTCATTGTGAGTAGAATGATTTAGCCGAGTTGGCTACAAGAGCTGGGGGCGGTGGTGGAGCGGTGGAGCTGTTCATGCTCTGTCATTCCGGTCTGCCGTCAGTCATATTTTCCACCATGTTGTTAGTCAGTGACCTTGACCTTTGGCTTTTACCTTGAAAATCCAAAAAGTAACCAACATTATAAAAAATTTCTAAAATTTCTAAAAAATCCCAAAAAACTCAAAAAAGTATTTTTAAATTACTTTAAAATGTTTGTAAACATTTAATAAAATATTTTAAAATGTATTAAAAATGTTATTTTTAATATAATAAAATTAACATTTTGAATGTTTTTTGAAGAATAGAGTGGAAGGGGAACCTGATCCGACCAGCTACCATGTTACGATGTAACCCAGCCACCATATTGGATCAAAGCGACCATGACCTTGACCCTGTGCCCATAACTTTGAATGACCTTAGCAGAAAATAACGCAAAGTTCTCCAAAAAAATTTCAAAAAATATGTTTACGGTTTATTAAAGTATTTATAAAAGCTTATATAAAACATAAATATTTATTTACAAAAATTTTATTTAAAAATTTTTTACCAAATAACAATTTCTCATTTTTGTCATAGAGAGGACGGGGAACTGGAGCTGACAGGCAACCATGTTATATCCTCCCTAAAAACATATTGGAATCATGTGACATTGAACTTAACATTTTACCTTAACCCATACCGTTGATCTTAAAAACCGAAAATTGCAAATTTCTCAAAAAATCTTAAAAAAATTAAGAACTCCAAAGAATTAATTAAAAATTATTGTTAAAGCTTTATTTAATAAAACTTCATTTCTGGAGATTTCCTGCAGCACCGTGTCCAGCAGACAAATGACCCCCTCCCCTCCCACCCCCAATAAATCGCATTGTCTTAGCATTCAATTCCTCTCAAACCCTTGCTCATTCTGTTGAATCAGCCAACTTAGATTTTTCGATTGTTTTTTTTAATTATTATTTTTTTATTTACATTTTCGGAGGTCCCCCATAGCACCGTGTCCAGCAGACGACCCACTCCTTCCAATCAATCAAATCGCATTAACATTCCCATTCTCGATCCACTCACCTTTGCTCATTGTGACAAATGCATTCCACCCACCACATTGGTTTTTCGTTCGTCATTTGTTGACATTTTCAGCACCTAGGTGGCACTGATGACACCGACCAACATGTTAGATTGGATGTCCTTCACCTAGACTTCGTGCTCATGACCTTGGTTAACCTTGTACCCAAAAATTAATTCTAAAAACTTTTATAAAATCCAAAAATTACAAGAATACATTAAAAATTATATTAAATTATTTTTCTCATCAATCTTTCTATTAATCACGCAAATTTTTCCATCAATGAGCACCGTAGTTAGCACCACAATCTTCACCAATCCTCACCAATCTTTCCACCAATCTTTCGCAATATTTACACCAATGTTTAACAATATTTTCACAATCTTTCACAATCCTTCCATCAATATTTCGCAATATTTTCATCAATATTTCACAATCGTTCCATCAATCTTTCGCAATCTTTCCATCAATCATTAATCCATAGTCATTCGATGGGTTTTCCGTCTGTCTCTATCCATACATATCAAAAAACGATTTACCAACAGCCTCCAAAATTTTTACATGATGACAGACTTTAATGTTTTGTATACTTTTTACTATACATGCACTTTTATACTAAAGTCATTATTATCATTCTACATGCTGATCTTTCTGTTAATAGTCGAGTGTTCATAGCACCACTTTAAAGTTGTGAGGGGGAAATGGACGAACGAGTATGTGGGTGTTCTTTGAGTGCTCCCATATTTTTTTACTTATACATTTTATAGTAGAATGACTTTTGTGGGCACAAGCTAGGCTCTTTACTGTAAGTAGAACCGCATTTATATATAAAATTGCAGTTGATGTTCTGGCACCGTAAGGTGAACATCGATTTGGAAGCATTCGATTGTCATACAACGAAGATGAATTGCGAATATGAAGACCTGCCTTTGACCTTTACGATCATGGAACCGCGAACTGCATCATGTCTAACTGTTTGTCGTCAGTGCTGATTCTGTGATCTAGTTTTCACCTCTGGCCAAAATGATTGTCGGCATGAGAGAACGGCCTGTAAGAAGAGCCCATTTCGCTCGATGAATCATTACGACATTGGTCCTATGCAGTTTGTGCAAGGCGATACATAGAAAGAACATACCGATATCTGTAAGGATTCGTCCACTGGGAATCAGGAAGTGTTTACGGCAATAACTTTTGCTGCATCGAATGGTGCCGATTCGTCAGGTGATTATGATGAGACAATCAATGCTAAGGACGGAATGAGTGCAGTAGAGCTGGTTTGTGTGGAATGTACTTTTAAGAATTTCGCGTGGAGTCGTCGAACTTTAAAATAAATTTTCGTTCGCTCTAAATACTGATGAGCATACATCTCATGCTACAAAGGAAAGCAAATTTAATATAGAATACGAAACAGGTGGGGAAGATAACCATGAAGACAGCAGTAATGAAAATGAACAGGAAGACAGCGATGCTGCTGAAGACGATGTTTACGATTTTCTCGATACACTGACGTACCCCTCCAACATATTTTCTCAAACAAGCGAAATGAAGAAGGCAGAAGAGGCAGAGAATCCTGGCTACCTATTTCCCGAAGACCTGAATTAACTGGTTGATAGAATCAGACATTTGCTTGACCTGCAAAAACATGCGGATATATCATGCTATTTTGAAATATCTTCAATCATTAGAGAACTGAAGGGGAGGGGTTAAATCACACGATGTGATGAACTGCCCTCTTATGAAAATGTTATTTAAAAAAAAGTGACTATAATAATTTTTTTTTTTGTTTTTTGTATACTTTTTTACCTCACAGCTTTAAAGGGCTTCTATGAGCTCTCGACTATAAACGGAAAGATATGCGTATAGAGTGATAATAACGACTTTCGTATAAAAATGCAAGAATAGTGAACAGTATACAAAACATTAAGTCTGTCATCATGTACAAATTTTGGAGACAATTAGTGAATCTTTTTTTAAATATGTATGGATAGAGATAGACGACAAACCCATCGATTGAATATGGGTTGATGATTGATGTAATGATTGCGCAATATTGATGGAAAGATTGTAAAGTATTAATGGAAATAATGCGAAAGATTGATGGAAATATTGTGAAAGATTGATGTACAGATTGTGAATGATTAATGGAAAGATTGAAATATTAGTGAGAATTGGCGAGGATTGTGGTGCTAATTTCGGTGCTGATTAATGGAAATATTTCGAGATCGATCGAAAGATTGATAAAAAACAGTCTTTCAGTAATTTTATAATACTTTTTGAAATTGTTTGAATTTTATAAAGGATTTTAAAATTTAGTTTTAGGTTCGAGGTTAGCCAAAGTCATAGGCACGAGGTCAAGGTGAAGATCATCCAGATCTAACATGTTGGTTGGAATCATCAGTGCCACCTAGATGTGAAACATGTAAACAAATGACAAACGAAAAAAAAAAATATGGTGTGTAGAGTTCATTCGTCAGAATTAGCGAAGGTCAGTGGTAGGGGAGAAAAATGTTAAAACAAGGTGATTGATTGGAGGATGTCAGTCGTCTGATGGACGTAGTGCTGTGGGATACCTCTAAAAATGCATTTTTTTTTAGTAAAAAAATTTTATATAATATTTTTTTTTAATACTTGAGAAAGTTTTATGATTTTTGACCAATTTAACGGTTCAAGATCAAAGGTCGCTCAGGTAACGGTTAAAGGTCAAGGTCACCTGGATCCCATATTTTTGTAGTAGTCAGTAATGTAATATGCTTCCTGACTTTAATGTTTTTAATTAAATTTGTACAATTTCTTCTCGAGTTTTTGTATTCAAGGTCATCCAATGTCAGGATTATAGGCTCAAGGACATGGGGTAAGGTCCAGGTAACCTGGGTTCAACATGGTGGTTGGATGACTTCATAATATGGTGGCTGGTCGGTTCCAGTTCCTCGTCTCCTCTAAACACGAAAATATAAAATACAAATTTTATCCCTTTAAAAAAAAAATCATAAGTTTTTATAAATATTTGGGGATTTTTGGGATTATAATAATATGGCGACCAGATGGCGCCTCGGATCATTTCACGAGTCCTTTATATGCTCTAACATTATAAATTTTAATTTTTTATATTTTTTAAATAACATTTAATAATTTTAAAATATATTGTAAAAATTGTTTTGATAATTTTTTTAAATAATTTTTTAATAATAAAATTGTTTCATAAATGTTTGGGGTTTTTGGGATTTCAAGGACAAAGGTTACAATGTTGAGGTTTAACGTAAATCTCAAGGTCACTGACATACTGCATGGCCGACAATATGGCCGCCGGTCAACCGAAATGACCAAGCATGAACATCTCCTATGCTCCGCGCCCCCATGTCCTTGGCCACTACCTGCCATTTCTATTCTACTAAAATACAAAATTATATATATATAATAATGTAAAAAGTTGTATATATACATGTACACCTATAAGTATATTAAAATTATCTATTGCTATTTAAGTATCTGCGTGTTTTTTTCTAAGGAGAACTAGTATATGGATTTTTACAGTGTGGCACCATATTATTTTACATTTTAAATGTATGGCAGATGCCTTCTTGGAGAATAAGACAGACTCCTTGCATTACCGGAAATGTTCCTCTAATCAGATGGACGATTCACAATGTGTTTCGTGAAGTGATTCGAGAGGTTAAGTTCGTGCAATGGAAGAATGGTTCGTGAAAGTATTTGCGAAATACTTCGAAAAAGGGCGACTTCCTTCTGGGTATCGAAGATGTTGGCAACTGTGTCGTTGGTTTGAGTCCCGATCGGAAGGTGCTCCATCGATTATCATGGGTATGCTAGAGAGTAAACGGTATCGATGGTCACTTATCCAGTATATGTTCGTTCAGCTCGAGAATTTGTTGGGCAATATCGTGTAAATCAGCTTCGGCCATGCGCCATAGGACAAACGACTGATACCCAAGAGTATATTCAATGAATGCGATGAATCATCTGCATATATAAATTATTGTATTCATGCCTTACAGGTTAGTTGTTATTAAACCAGCAAATCAGTAACATCTTGGCAGGAGTCAGTCTGCAGGAGTCAGTCTGCAGGAGTCTGTCTGCAGAAGTCAGTCGGCAGGAGTCAGTCGGCAGGAGTCAGTTAGCAGGAATAAAGTTTATGAATGCGTGTATGCTTAAAGACAATGCAAGCCACTAACGATGTGAAATCGAGTATGTAATCTACGACTGCACGCAAACCTTCAAATACTGCCCAAAAACTACATGGAAAACAATGACGTTACTGTGCCAAGTCCTTCGGTAAAAGTTGCAATGCCCGTGGACATGAGAATAGTGACTGTTTGAAAACCCATCTCGTGTTTTCTTTCGCTGCTATAAATGTTCCGTACAGTTCACTCGACATAATAACTTAAATAAACTCATCAAGTCCATTAAATGTATTGTTTTTTGCCCACTGAGAAACAGCATGTGATGACTTCGTTACCTTCTGTTAATACACTACCGAAAATGCTCTCAGACGACAAGTGAACTAGCATGTTGAATTATTACGATAATGGCCACATGTAGTTTATGCAAAGTGATAATACGAATGGACTCAATAGAAACTGCAAGGATTTGTCTTTTGATACCCAACAAGTGATGTCGCTTATACCCTCTACTGCATCTATTGGTACTGTTTCCACATACGATTATTACGAGACATTTAATGCTAATGAAGGAATGACAGAACTACGAGGCATGACATAGTTGGTATGTGTGGGATGTACACTTTTAAGACGTTCGCATGAAGTCGACGAACTTCAAAATTAACTGTTGTCGGCTCTAAATACTGATTATGACCATGTGACTCCTACAAAGAAAAGTAAACTTAATATTGAGGATGAAACAGGAGGTGGAAACTACCATAAAGACAGTGCTGATGATAATAACTATGACGACAGTGTTGATGAAATATCATATGAAATAATGATGCTTCTCTCGATATTCTCACACATGTCACCAACCAGTTTCCTTCGACAAGTGGTGTGAAGAAGGCAGAAGGAGTAAAGAACGCTTGTTACATATTTTCCGAAGACCCTAATGAACTTCTTGATAGACTCAGGCATTTTATTGACCTTCAGAAATGTGGGGATCTCTCATGCATTTCTGAAGGAACGAGGTTATAAGAGATGAGATTGTTGGTTACTATCCACGATCTGCAAACACCTGAGAAACGTAGAAATCAAAAGTTCAAATTAATTATAAAGATGGGATATATATAATAAGTAAACAAATAAAATGTATGTATTCATAGTAATGTGAGTTTGTTTTCTTATATAGTCCCTTCTGCTTCTGCATCCCTGAAACACTTACAGATCCAGTGGTGCAAATTAACAATTGCGAGAGTCTGTGTTAGATAAAACTTATGTGAGCATGTGCAGGAACAGGGCTATTGGTTTTATTTTTATTTCCATGATGACGTTAAAAACTATCTGCTTAGTCAAAAATGCATTTCAAAAAATGAATAAGTTCTTATTATAAAAAAACCTAATATGTCAATTTGCAGGTATGGACCTCGTCGTCATCCTATAAAAACCGATAGCAAGCAGCATAATGGAAAAATTATTGCCACATCTACATTAAAAATATAACCCAATATGGAGGTCACCGACAGTACCACCTACATGTTAAAAACATAAACAAATATGACTGCTACCTGGTGGCTTGGACAAATGAAGTCCCAAATTTCTAACATTGATTGATAAAGCATAAGTAATTAGGAAACTTGTTTATGATTTTATGGTGGTAAAAATGAATTCTAGAATGACAGTCATGGAATAACAAATCATGAATAAAATGCAAGCTGTTTGACATAGGAAGACTGAGCATGAAGGAAAGGTGAATAAGCAACAGTGGAAACCAAGACGGTTAGCCGAGCATAGGTGAGAGAGAATGACAGCTCGTCTGGTGGGTAAATCAACAATTAATAGACTAGCGCCACCTAGGTGATGAAAATTTTAACATGAAAAGTAATATGGCAGCCTCCAGCAATATATAAACATATTACAAACGAAAAAACCAAGATGGCTGCATTCTACGGAATGAGCAAGGATGTGGGGTGGGGGGAAAGGGAATGTTAAAGCAATGTGATTAATTTGATGTGAGTTGTCTGCTGGAAGTAGTGCTGTGGCAGACGTATGGAAATTAAATTTTATTTTAATTAATTATAATTAAAAAAAATTTTAATTTTTAAAATAACTCTTTGGGAGTTTTTAATTTTTTTTAGTTTTTTTAGAAGTTTGCAAATTTTGGGTTAAGGGTCTAGGGTACCAGTTATGGTTGACATGTAACACATANTCAGCTTCGCAGAGCCAGGGTGGATTTGACGTGTAATGCATATTGAAAGTAGAAACCTCGCTGACATCCTCCGCGATTTTAATCCCCTGCGAGCACCTTTGACAGGCACATGTGCAGAGAAGCCAGATGTAGGTAGTGCGTGCAGGCCATTACACGTGTCGCTGCAGCACAGGACTTCTCCTCCACCACCCCTAGCAAACCAAGTGAACTTGGACACGCCAACATTACGCCAAGTTAAGCAAATAGCCATCACAGGAGTTAAGATAGGGAAGGCGGACGACAGGAAAATATCACCGACCCACCCGGAAGATTAAAAACGCCAGAGGAGAGGAAACGGCTGACAAGCTTGGAACTTGTGCCATGAGAACTCCTCCCCCTTCCCCTTACAAAATGCAGAAGCACCTGGACACATGTCGCGAGGGGCCGCTGGTCCACACCCCACCCCCTCCTTCCACCAACAAGAACCATGGCACATGTGTGAAGTAATCTTTGTTCTGTGCCCTCCTCCACACCCCTCCTCCAACAAGGGAAGGTGCATATAGGCCTCTTTGCAGGAAGGTTGGGGATCAGTTGAACCAATCTGTTCAGAGAGGAAGTCAGTGCAGCAGTTAGTCGAGGCCGGGGAGATCGAACCCCAGCCGAGTCAGTTAGTTGCATCAGTCAGTCAATGGATCAGTTCAATCAGTCTGTTGGACAGTTCAGTCGGCAGTCAGTTAGAATCACGCGCCAAAAGAGGAAGTTAAGTCAGTCAGCCGAGGCTGGGGGTTCGGGCCCCGGCCGAGTAAGTTCGCAGGGACAGTCAGTCAGTGACACTCTGTCGCTGGGAAGTGACATGCGGCAGGTGACATGGCATTTGGTACCACCACACCAGGATGTGCAGGTAGTAAGGATCGGGAGCCGGATCATGGAAGTCAGCCGGGCGAAAATCACAACAATGAGGGATCAGTCATATCGGGGCAGTCGGAAGCTGCGATACTCCGTGCCGGGAAGAATCAGTTAGCCAGTTACCAGAGTTATGTCGGACGAGTAGTATCACCATGCCAGGATGCGAGTCAGTTTATCAGTCGCATCAGTCAGTCAGTCAGTTACAATTACGCACCAAAAAGGCAGAGTCGAATGGTGAGTTTCAACGAGGAGCACCACGTCGAGCGAGTGGGAGTAGTCCAGTGAAACGCCACGCCAATAGCCGGGTAGGGGGCCTGCTAAGGGTCACCTCGCCGGAACGTGGTATGGAGGTAACGATTCCGTACAACCCTATTCTGCGAATGGGGGACGAGTGGGGAGCTTCAAAGAGGAGCGCCACGTCGAGAGGAAGCCAGCTGAGTGCAACAAGCCAACCGCAGTCGGTCCAAGGGCCTATATCTGGGCCACCCAACTCACCAGACCTCAACTGCCGGAACAACTACCCCACAACAAGTACAGTTAAGTAGCAACGTCGTCACTCAGGGACGTGTCCTGTCACCTAATGCCCCCACAGTGTCGGAAATGTTAGCCAGAACACTGTTATCAGCCCTTCAGGCCAAGAACTCGCAGGGTCGAAAAGCATGAGTAAATTCCCGGTACAAGGTGCCAGGAAAGTATGTATAAACTCCCAGACAAGTTCCGGGAATGTATGAATAAATTCCCGGGCAAATAAACCTGTTAAAACTAAGACATGATGAAGCATTGGTTTANAAGTTCCGGGAATGTATGAATAAATTCCCGGGCAAATAAACCTGTTAAAACTAAGACATGATGAAGCATTGGTTTATATACCCTCAACCTTCAAGGCACCTCATAGTCTGTGCCATCTAACATTAACTGAGGACCCTATGAACCACTCTCTACACCACAGTTGGGGAGTAGCGTCAAATTTGACTTGATACTCATTCTGGTACATAGTAAAGATGTTCTCTGAAATGTAGGATATATTTTGTCAAACATATTCATTTGACCCAGTGGTGCTGAGAATATAAGTGCAGAAAGTAAATCAAATTTGTTCAAAATGAAAGAGTATCTCTTATCAGTTCTCTGCGGATGATCGTCGTTAATTTAACTTTGTATACTGGTAATAACTACAACAATAATCTAATGTGCTAATACATATAATTTTTGTACTGCAATTATGAAGGTCGTCAATTGAAAGAAATGGAAGTTTTATGCCATATTTCGATGACAAGTCTACGTATTCCCACCAAATATTTTTATGCAATAAGTGCGGTGTGGTAAAAACTTTTTTTAATGGTGGTTAAATACTGCTCACAATAAGGTTTTCCATATTCCCCCTGCTCACCAAATATTTAGCATATCCCCCCTGCTAACCAAAAGTTTAGCTTATTCCTCGTTCGCCAACGAATACGTAATAATTATGTTTCTAGTAGGAATGGATCGTACCTACTTTTAATCATGTAAATATTGGCGTCTTCCCCTCCAGCGATATGCGTATTGTACGTACACATACACAGTAGATTCAACTTCAGGCCTTAAAAAAAACCACATTTGAAGAATGGAATATTTTTTCCTAAGGAAATGCTTAAAGATCTTGTTTCTGGCATGCCTCGTCAGATACTGTGCCTTAGAAATCGTGAAGGTCCTTCACGTTATTGCAAATTGTTAATGCATCTCGATAACAATTTTTGTTGTTATAGAAACTCATAAGATTCCTTTGATTAAGTTGTTTTTAGGTTTATGACTTTTGTTTGATTCATACTGGGGTAATGTAAACGAGTGCTGTGTTTTTTCCACTTCATGTGCTTCAAAGAGTACAACATGAAATGTAAACTACATTTATTCATTATAACATCCTGGATTCTGATATATTCTAAATTTTCGAAAGCAGTGTATTAATAATTTTTATTAATATGTTATGCTTATAAAACAATTCAACAAAATTCAACCAATTTTTTGCAAGCTAACAGAATTCATCAGAGCCATCAATTATGCATATAGAGACACTTTATTGCCCGCCATTTAGCAAATTAGAGCCATGTAAGAAAATTTAACATTTTGCCATATTTACGGAACAATTTAACGAATATACACCAAAAATTGCACACCATTGGTGAAACAGAAGGCCATAAAAATTTACATGATTTAAGTGAGGTGAGACACTTATTTTCAAAATGATGGCTATATAAATATTTTGCTGAGTACGGCATAACTTTTTAACAATTTATCAACATTCAACCAAATTTTTTATGCTGATATAATCTATTAGAAACCTTGCATACTGAAACATTTGTATGAAAATTTGTAAGATATCACCGATTAAAGAAGAAGGTTTTATGCTATATCTCGGGCACCAATTAACCGATTTCCACCAAATTCTTCAAACAAGTAGTGCTACTCAAGGCCATTTGTAAACTAATGTGTTTTAAATGTCCCGAACACTTATTTGTGTAAATATCTCAGGTAAGTAAACTGAATCATAAAAAAATGTGACTGATTAAATCTGAAATTCATGCCCCGAATGCTACCCCGGTTAATAAAGATGATGCACGCTTCCCAATTTTTTCGAGGTTTTATGTTTTCGATTCCCAGGTAAGGCGCATGGGTATTTGTAACTATCTCGATACTGTTGCATAGGTTTCTGGTTTCATTTGTAATGACATTGCTGTAAACTAGACGTCAAGGCCTATCCACCATCTAAGCTTTTAAGGTTGCTGCCTGGTTAAAGGAATTTTGCACATCTGAGGCCTAAAAGGGTGGGAACACTAGGGGCGACCGAGACATGCGCATTAACTCTCTCATCGCATCTACGCGCAAATCACTGGATTGGCGTGCAGACTTGCCGTCGATAACGCGCCTCTATGAGACTTTCAGTGGAGACCCTACCATTTTATGGCGTAATAATAAAAATTAAGATTTGATGCACGTACCTATTCCTGTGTTGCAATATTTTGTACCACAGCGTTCGTACCTTAAAATGACCGTGAAAAACCCCGTTTCAGTCATTTTCACTATCACTTATAGATGTTCTAGAGAGAAATGGAGGAACTTAAAAAANCCGTGAAAAACCCCGTTTCAGTCATTTTCACTATCACTTATAGATGTTCTAGAGAGAAATGGAGGAACTTAAAAACGTATACAGACGTGTAACGCTTCTTAAATGCTATTCGTAAGCAGACCTCACTCAAACACGTTGGACGGTTGTTTAATAAAACGTTTTCTGATGGAGCTCTGCACATTGTTCGGCTGCCTACCCAGGCAGCCACCTTAAGAACTTCGTTAAAGATTATTTGCACCCGTGTTGAGAAAAGAAGGGTCACTAGTTATATAAGTAATTTCTCGTTTTAAAGGTTTTTTCATTTTTGCATAAATATTGCAATTTTTATGACTGCATACCTTTTTTGCAGGATTTTTTTTTTTTGCATTTGTATCCTAATTTGATTATACGTTGAATTTTTAGCCTACTTTCCGAAGGAGATAAAGGCTATTGAGATTGCTTTCCTGGCTGTGTGCGTGTGCAGGTGTGTGTGTGACTGTGTGTGTGAGCGTGTGTGTGTTGTGTGTCCCCTTCTTTCAAATTCTAANTGTGCGTGTGCAGGTGTGTGTGTGACTGTGTGTGTGAGCGTGTGTGTGTTGTGTGTCCCCTTCTTTCAAATTCTAAACGAGTGAACAAATTTCACCAAACTGGGTACACATATAGTACTTAGTAAGTATGCCTGAATTTTATAGTTTTCAACCACGCCGAACACATAATCTCTAAATGGCGGCCATTTTAATATTAAGGTTGACATATCATATCCCAGGAACCATTCATTCGAAATGGTGTTATGCATANAAATGGCGGCCATTTTAATATTAAGGTTGACATATCATATCCCAGGAACCATTCATTCGAAATGGTGTTATGCATGCATAGAATTCAGAGATTACAATTTTTGTTGGTCCGACATTGTGGAAGATAGCGTCACATGAAAAAATTGTGAGTTTAAGTTATATCTCGAAAAGTACTCAAGATCTCGCCAAATTTAGCCAGTAGACATAATTATAGTAGGTCGTGTAAATTTATGCAATTTTAATTGATGAGGCACTTATTTCAAAAATGGTACCTATACAAATATCTTAGGTTTATTTGGTATTTATACAATAACGTTCAACCAGTTTCCACAAAATTTTTTATGTTCATATGTTCACAGTATGTATTACAAGCATCATATATGCCCCAAATAACCATATTTGTACGCCATTTTGTAAGATATCACCATATGTATGTATAAAGTTTTCACGTAATTTCTCTGCAACTGTCCGATGTATGTATAACTGTAACTGGTAATGCAAACAGGTGTGTTTAAATAGGTCAGACACTCACTTTCAAAGTTGCTGCCATATAGCTATTTAAAACAGTATGCTATATAATAGAAAACATGTAATCCATCTTTACTACGTATATGCTGAAAGCGTATTTCACAAAAATCTAATGTAAAATTTTAATGTCATATCATGGGAACAAATTGACCGATTCCTGCAAAATATGGCAAAAAAATGAATAGTGTGCAAGTGATGTAAACTAGTATGTTTTAAGTTGTCCAGAGACTTATTATCAACATGGCGGCCATGTAGCTATTTTGGTTTTGTATGTTATATCGTCGAAACTGTGTGATTTAGTTCAGCATAACTTCGTATGCACGCATAACATATTACAACCACAAAATGAGCCCCCACAAAATGTCTTTTGTCGACAATTTTGTAAGACAGCGTCACATGAAAAATTTAAATTTTTATGCCATATCTTTGGAAAACACCAACAGATTTATACCAAATTTTGCAAGCAAGTATAACTATGGCTGGCCATGTTAACTTACATGTTTTGCCTTTTTAAGACATTTATTTTCAAAATGGTGGCAACATGATTAGATTACCATAACATATTATATATACGAAACTAGAAAAAAAATTTCAAATTTACTTTGCGTACCGGCAGTATCTATTATATATATAATATTAGTATATACAAAGCCTGATTTTCCACATAAAAAAAATTTATATATCGGGAGACCATCAATCGATTTCTTCCAAATTTGGCGAATATGTTGTAATGTGGCCGGTCATATTAATTTATATATTTTAAGAGTGCAGGACCCTTATTCTCAGAATGGCGGCTATAAAATATTTTAGCTCTTTATCTACGAAACTATTTAACATATTTTAACTTAACTTTGCTTACTGGCAGTATCTACGACAATCATTGAATGTGCCTATACATAAACTCTTTGTCATACATTTACGAAGATCGTTATTTAAAAAATTGAAAGTTTACGCCACCTCTCGAGGACCAATCAACAGATAAGCACCAAATTTTTCACCCAAGTAGCGCTACGCTAGAGTACGTAAACAAACATGTTATAGGTGCGACAAACCATTTTTTAAATTCAGTTAACACAAATAATTTTAAATTAATATGTTATATCTGTAAACCAATTCATAAAAATGCTAACAAATTTTTTACACTATCCGTATTCATTAGAATCATCTACTGTGCATACAGAAATCCTCTTTGGCATAATTTTGAAAAAATAGTACCAGGTGAAAAAACAGACCAATTTGCTATATTTCCGGAACAATTCAACTAATTCTCACAAAAATGTTAACCACCATTACTGTTACAGAAGGCTATGTAGAAACTAGATAATATATAATGTGTCATAAATTAATTTTCAAAATGGTGGCCATATAATTATTTTATAATTTTAGCACATCTATTTAACAAGCTAACCAAATTCAACTAACTTTTTGATGATGGCAGTATCTATTAGAAGAATCGTATACATAATAATTTTAAAATATAACACTGTTTAAGAAAATTATGTTATGCCTTATCTCGGGGACTTATCAACCGATTTCCAATAAACTCTTCACACCAGTTACGGTATAGTAGGGCATGTAAATTTATGGGTTTTAAGTAGCTCGGACACTTATTTTCAAAATGATGGGCACGTAATTACTTACGTTATTGAACTCAATCATTTAAAACATAAGACACGTTACATCCGTGTTTATGTACCAAATCCTACCAGTTTGTTGCATTCTAGCTTATTTTTACGAGGTTTCTCTGGGTTATAATCTCTCATAATGCGAATGTGTATTTGTAATTGTCTCGGTACTGTATAATATGTTTCTGGTTTCATCTCTAATGATATGGCTGTGAATGAGAAATCAGGGTCTTCATACAATCTAAGCTTTTAAGAACAGTTTTAAATATTAATTGTACCCATACATTAAAGTAGGCTCATTGATTATATCAGCAAATTCTTGTTATTATTGAGTTCAGACAATTTGGTCGGTGCTTAAAGGGAAGGTCTCAATTAACTTTGAGGGTGAATAGAGAAGAGGATGGAGGGTGAAACGAGGTGAGGATGGAGCAACAGCAGAATACTAGGGCAAGAAAAAAGGTAGTGCACCGAGTAATCCCCACCAGCCAACTGTGATTTCCGCCACTTTTAGAAAATTGGGAAAATCCAGGTGACCTCGCCGGGAACCGAACCCGGTTTGCATTTGTGGGAGGCAGTTAGACATTTTTATACTGCGGGTTTTGATTTTTATTTTTGTTACTTTTCTCGTAATTATATTTAGCAATAAAGAAAGTCTAAAAAATGTATGAGTCTAATTCAACTACATAATTTACAACTAATTTCAAAAACATTAAAGTATATATGAGTCCATCATGGAATGTGTATTAAGAAGGAGAGAGGAGTCAAACATTTCGTATATAGGAGGTTTGTGACATATAGCAGATAAATAATTGTTGGATGTATCAGTCACCCACTGGCCATGACCACAAAAAAATGTTTTCAGTAATTTTTGTTTTAAAAGCGCATAGTTAAGTTTGACTACCTGGACATAAATATTTATAATAATATTTTTTTCAAAAATTTTCAAAACATAATTTTTGCTAAAATTATTTTAAAGTTTAATTCGTAGTGCAGTAGTCAAGAGTCTATAGAATATGAGTGAGAAGCCAACAGAGCAGTGCTACATTAAACACACTATAGAAATGCCTTACAATTTTAAGATAACATTTTTATCCTTTTTTGCAATTATTTTTATGACGTTTTCGAATACATTTAAAATTTCTCGAAAAAAAAAAATTTATTTTTATTTAGTTACATTTATTATTTAAATATTTGTTTTAGTTTCAGACCTTAATATCAACACAGTTCCACGTAGGTCAAGGCCAAGGTTACATGCATACCGTGGAGACATTTATCTGATTTCGTGCCAAATGATTATCTTTATTATAGTGCTTAAAGCCACAAACTTGAAACCTAATTATAAATTTTATTGCAAATATCAGGAAACTTCTCTTTCTGGTGGCTGAAACCATTTTATAGAAACTACCCATTGTTCCATAGATACGTACTTCAGATGGTTCGTGATTAATATAACACTTTAGAAAATCCTGATTGCCATAAATCTAATTAAGCCAATTAGCAGTCACGCATAATGTAAGTAACAATGCGGAATATTCTTAACCATAACTATATTCCTGTTTCGATTAATTTTCCTTCAACGATTATAAAACCGTAACAAACCAACATCAGTGTCTACAGTTTGAACAGAAAAATTCTTACAATAATTGTTTTTACAACTTTACCTGATTCGCGGTGTTGTTACTGTTGGTACCTCAGTCTGTGTTTGCGTTCACGAAGTGTGAAACAAGCATTAATACTGAATAGGCCGATTGAAGCCTACAGGTTCTTTTAAAGCAATTATATAGCAAATAACTCTGCCTAGTGATACTTTAGTTTCATATGGTTCAGTAAATGTGCACATTAAATTGCTGCACATGCAATTTTGTTAAAGGAATATATATATATATATTAGCATAAATACCCGGCGTTGCTAAGTTATACGAGGGCAATAAGTGATACACAACCACCTTACCACTTATAGGGGTTTCGTGCCCGGTGGGAACCTGGAGATTCATGTAATTTGGCATCACTGCCAAACTTGTTTCAGATCCGTGAAAAAATGTAGAATTGTATCGAGAACAAACATACTTACATACATCAAAACTTTGACTAATATTGAAAATTATTCTTAAATAATGCCTGTTACTAAAATGTCCTGAAAGTTGGTTGCAATTAACATAAATATATTAGCTGTAATAAAATATTTCCCGTTCAATCTTAAGTTTTAAAAAGTTCCCGGCAGGTTTTTTATCTACTTCATATTTAAAAAGCTTCGGACATTCTTAAAACAGATATACCACCAAACATAGAGTTCTACGAACGTTCACGCGAATGTAGTGTTAGTATAAGAAGAGAATTGAGGAATACGTGTGTTCTTCGCAGCATTAAAAATGTTATTTATCTCAAACCATATGTGTTGTATCGAAACGAAGACAATTGTATAAATTACAAATTGAGTAATAAAAATTCTCGTAAACAAAATGGTATGTATAATTTTTTTTTAAATATGACACTAGCTGCAATAATTTACAAATCAAAAAAAAAAAATATTCCGGTAGTACACATTTTAAATTTCATAATATTTTAAAAATTGTGTAGGTTAAATATTTACGTTATACAATATAATGGAAATTCAGTCATCTGATATCATTGGTTTTCCAAGGGTTTTCAGAATTTTTTTCATTCCTTACGAGCACCTCGCAGAAAATATGAGAACCTTCCTAACCTAAATTAATAAAAACTATGTCGGCATTTTTAATTTGTTATTTGGGACGAGAGCGTGGGGTAGTTAAGAACATGTCTTGTTAGCATCGTAAAAAAATCGAGATGGTTAGAAGGGTTTAAGGAAAGAGTAGAGTTCGCTGGGTCCTGAAGGGTTTATGGGTTGAGTGTTGTATGGAATGCGCTGTGCAATTACGGAGCACCTGGTGCTAGCAAGCAGATAGAGACCTCCACGGAGATATTCTATAGAGACAGCAGGGAAAAGTAGAAGGGGTTGGGAAAGAGTGGGGGAGGGACTTGTAGGGAAAACTCGAAAATGAATGAGGGTATAAATCTGTCCAAGCAGCCATAAGTCAGAAAAGTATCATTTCCTTCCCTTTATACGGATTGTAAAAAAAATACCATGGTGAAAATGCATTAAAATATTCCACTTTCCTCGGCTTTGCGAAGAGGAGGAACGAATATCCTTGCATGCTGGATATATCCAATTTATGGTACATTAGAAATTCGCTTGGGAAACAAAGAGCTTCTTTTGGCCTTCCGATGAGATTCGGGTTGGCTAACTTATAGTCTTATAAAATATGATCACGTAGCAGGAACACCGTATCTTAGCAATTACATTTTGAATAATGCATTAAATGACGCATAAATAATTTTATTTTTAATAATTTCGTATTCATAATTGTAGTTTGCTATTAGTAAAATGATGCAAATATTTTGGTGAAAATATTTGGGTTCAGTGGAAGGTTTTAAATTGTTAGGTAGGAAACGGATCTCTCGTGTTTTGACACTCTGCTAGATTGTTTTGTTGTTTACTTTTAATAAAAAGTTGCAAATATGTACGCGTTATTATATGTGTTCGTTGGCAGGTTTTAAAATATTGGGTAGGCAAATCAAATTTTACGATTTTACAGGTCGATATATTCCCTTGCAATATATTTCATAGTCATCGTACCATAAAAGTTATACTAAAACCTATTTTTTTCAAGAACGGATTATATTTGTGAAAATTGCAACACCTAGAAAGAATGGCCCAAATTAATCCAAACTCGGAGGATGTGTAAATCTGTGTACCAACAATATGTGATTACGATTGCAGAGAGATGGCGTCCACATACCCCAGCAGCGACCTCTCTCGTATGACCGGATAGGTCCGTGTTGCGCCAATCTCAGTCAGTGAAGAGCCGACAAACGAAGTGAAAGCAAGTGCCAGGATGCCTTGTCGACGTCAAAGGGCACCATATCAGCATGTGAGTGAGTTCGAACAGGGCAATGATCGTTCTCCGGGAAACGGGTTTCTCATACCGTGACATTTCAGCTCGTACAGGGCATGCTGCTACGACAGTGATGCGTGTATGGCACCAGTGGATAGAAGAATGTAGTATGCAATGACGAGCAGACACTGGACCACGCAATGTGACCACAGCATGGGAGGACCGCCGTCTTGTCCGAATGACCGTAACGGACCGAACAACCTCGTCCAGGGTGATGGCTCAACACTGGAGCACTGCAACGGGTATGGACCTGTCTGCGTCAACGGTTCAACGCCGTCTGCCGCGGACTGGACTGGTGGCACGCATGCCATTGCGTCGGCTTCCATTGTCCAGAAACCACAAACGCATCAGACTACAATGGGCACGTGAACGCCCTCGCTGGCGTGCTGAGTAGCAAAATGTAGTGTTTTCGGAACAGTCCCGCTTCAACCTGTCCTACAGTTATGGCCACATATGTGTTAGACGCTACCGTGGTGGCCGCAATCTGGCAGCCTGCATTGTGGTGCGGGATGACGGACAATCGCCACGTGTGATGATTTGGGGCGCCATTGGATACAACATGGGTTCTCTAATCCTACGTATTGAGGGCAATATGAACAGCAATTGCCACATCAGAGAGGTTTAAGAGCCGGAGGTACTGCCTCTCCTTCAAGCAACATCACATGCCATATTTCAGCAGGACAATGCTCGGCTGCATGTGGCGTAGACTCGCATACAAACCGCGTAAAAGAAAATTCCCCAGGAACATACCCAGGTCCTCTTTGATTCCATGCCACGACGTTTAGGGGCTCTCATTACAGATCGTGGGGGTTTTACACCATTCTGAATTCTCATGGACAGAGATCATGTATAGTTCTGTTATATTGTGTACTGTCATGTACCTTATGTGTTGTATAAAGTTTATTTCAATCACATGTAGCCTTCTTGGTGATACATTTTTCACAAACGTTGGTGTATTTAGACACTATTTCTACTACTTGGGCCCTAGCGCATTTCCAATGGGAGGTACACTTCTTTGAAACTGTAGCCTTTAAATGCATGATTCCAAAATAATTATAAATTTTTGGAAAGTGATTTGAAAGTGCATGTATTTCAATTTCATGCACGATGACTCACTGCTGTTGAACAATTACTTATCATTATAAAACTACACAGTTTACAAATAGTGATTGCAACAGTAATTCTTGTCTCCAGTTAGCTATTCTTGATTAAATTCTGAAAAATATATGGCATAATTAATTTCCAAATGACGACGGCTACAATTGTGGCACACCCTAATCCACACCATCTGCAGAATAAGAAAAGGATGCACAAGCGTAAGTTGCTAATGAAGTCTGTTGATCAAGCCCATGCTGGCTGCGTGTTGAAAGTTTTCCTTGGCGGCTTCAAATGAATTTAATTGACTTGTGGTTAATTATTTCCATTTATTATTACGTAAAGTTTCCAGTCTCTTATTTATGACATTTAATAACTTCCCATAGCTCAGTGTTCTGCTCACGGCTATTACGCAAAAACCACGTATTTAATTACTTTAACTCGGGATATTCAACAATAAAAATTTCTTTGCCTTTAAATGTGGAAAGCAGAAATTATATTGTCCTTGTTTTGTTAGCATTTTTAAGTATATCACACAAGAAAATTATTTGCTAGCAAAAAGAAATTTTGTAACTTTGACAACATTTTTTGGAAATTTCTTTATTGAATACTATTGCTTGTTTATGCCTACCCATAAGTAGTGCGATTTTTATAAGTAAACAGTTAACTTGCATTCCACTGGTGACGCCTGGTTTGTAAATAGGTAAGTAGAACAAGAGACATGTTCTGCGAAGCCTGGATAAAGGGGACCGTGGTAAGTGGAAACATGAAGACCAACAAGAATAGTGTTCCTGTTTTCGTGGAAATACAGTATCCGCCTCTAGCTTTTCTTGCCTGACTGCCAGAGTTAATAGACCTCCGAGTGTTAGAAACAAGTTCACATCGATGAGTTTTGGTAAAACGCGTATGTGTGCATGTATACACAGATTTTCAATCAATCAATATTAAACACCATTAGTGAAAATTTAACTCGTAAAGGCAGTGAAAGTCTGTGGATTTCTTAGTGTCACTGTGTCACAGGTTTAGCTGTGATTTATACTGGTATACAGTAAATTAATTTTCTTCAAGTCAGTATCTGTTTATGTATTTCATTTGTCCGTGTCCTGGAGACGGCAAACGCTAAATTTTCAGTGACTTCAGTGAGATCCCTAGTAAACCCATCTTTTTTTTTTCTCTCGTCAATAACGTCAGACATCACGCTTGTTAAAATTAAAATTGTATCATTCCTCTGTCTACGAGTATTCGCAACAGACAATTGATGCTTCATATCGACTCAATTGCTTAAGTCAGTATTTAATCATCGCGAATGGAAAAAAAATGGGACTGGTGGTATGGTACATAAAAAGTTTAAAAAAATTAAAATTATCTGATTTGTAGTTTAATTGATGATATTTGCGTAAAACTTAATTCTAAATTCTTTAAGTGGTACGTGTAGCCCCCCTACGTCATGTATTTACGTCCCCCTTCATTACTAAAACGATACACTGCCAAAAATCGTTTTCATTAAGTACAATCGAGGAGGCCTGAACGGTGTATTCACGCAACCTCCGGCATTAGCACAATCCGGTCGTCGTGTGGCTCGGAAACCACTTCATTCAGAGGCCTTAGAGTCTAGAGACGAGAAGAAAAACTTTAATGTTGCCGACCACTTGAAGCGCCAAACATAAGAATTTTCACTCGAACACTAAAAAATATATTTTTAGTTTTGTCTGCTTACTAATATCTATTAAGAAATTGATCGTGTTCGTATATTAGTTTCCGTTTTCTCGGCGTTTGCACTATGGCATGGAATGTTTAAAGTGTTACAGAAAACTGTGAGAAATCTTTGCTTTTAATATTCAACAGAAGCTAGTGCTGACGGAAAGATTGCACGCTTATTAAGTGCGTTGCGCGTATAGAGGCGATGAGCAATGTTAAGTGCGTGTCTGGGTAGCCCATAGTGATATCATGCTTATAAGCCTCGATCACGCAGAATTCATGCTAGTGGATGTCACCAGTTATTTCTATGTTCACACCGTAGCGTCTGGAAAATGAAATGAGCAACGAATATTAATTTTGTATGTGGTTTCGGCACGCCTCAAGGGCGACGTGACGCATATTTACGTCGGGTGCGATAAAGCACAAAACTAATCCTCCGCCACCAACCAGTAGATGAGGCCGGGAATTGTGTGGAAGAGCGGGTTGTGTGTGAGT
>NQII01004887.1:102875-134689 GCA_002778355.1 Clitarchus hookeri
GGGGGGGGGGGGTGATCTGTGCAGGTGCATCCTCTCTCGCTGCTGAATGCGAAGTATATATCGCACACGCGATAAGGAGAGAGAGGTTGTGCATTCAACACCTCGCGCACGAGTGTCACGGTCCCAGTTGACGGCCTGACGTGAATGGAGGTCGAGGAGGGAGCTGCGGGTGTTGCAATTCCCCGCGGATCGCGGGAAAGGGGTGGTTGGTGTGGGTATGACGCGAGTTCGGAGGCCTGCTCGTTATCTCGCCGGGCGAACTCTCCGGGACGTATGTTTCCTAACCCTCTACAGACACGACACCTCAACCCTTGCTCTTCCGCCTCCCCAGATTTTTTCTTCTTCAGCAACCCTCCGTGTGAGGAGGGATCGGGGGTGGCTGACGACAGACATCCCGATGTGCATAGAGCTCGAGAGCGCGTGTAGGACAGTTCGCCGAGTAACTCTTACGCCACGACACAGCGTCAACTCCTACAACATCCTCCGTGCCCTCACTGCCTCTCTCTCTCACTCTCTATCTCTCTCTCCCGCACAACAGGAAGCAGATCCTCGGGTCAGAGTCGCTGACTGCACTCTCTGTAAAATATAAATGTCCCCGGAACACTGATGCACATCTACTACCTGAATGCACCTCTTCGTGACTTCAATAACGCTATGTGTGTGCACCTGCCTTTCTAATCTTACTTTGTGTGGCTCACACGAAGCCACTCTTACGTGTAACACCGTGCTTATCTGCCATATAGAATTTTCCTTCAGATATGCGACTAGTTGGGAAAAAGGAAGGAGGTGACTTCCATACTGCATAAACAAATATAACAAGAAATTCTCTGAATTATAATATGAGTAAGTTCCCCACTTTCCCTGTAGCTTACTAAAACGAAAAACACAACTGTAACTACATTATTCTCTATGTCGTCTGTAGCTTAGTTGCAAAAGCAATTTTTATGGTGATTTTTTTTACGAAGTATGCTAAATTGAATGCTGAATTTTATGTTGACGGAACTTCATTACTTGATTAGTTGTTTTAGTAGCATTCGTGCTTTATTTGTCTCAAACTTAAAGAACATCTTAATATTCTCGTAAATATCAAATGATACTTCGCAACACGAAGAAGTTGCTTTTAGCTTTCATTCCAAAAAAAAAATTAGCTTACTTTCAGATAAAATAATAGTCTTATAATATCAACTTTTGTCTGTGTCTGTTTGTGTAAGAGATTGTGTGTGGGGGGAAATATGTTTGTGTCTCTCCTGAAATTTCTAATCCGTGAGCGGAAACTCATTAGTATCATTGCACTTATTATTCTTAACCAAGACGCCTGGTGTTATAGTTATCGATCATCCTGGACTCTTATTTTCAAAACGTCAGCAATTAAAATTTATTTGGCTCTACGTCATATCTCAGAAACAATGAAACTGTCTTGAACTAAGGCTGGAATATTGACTGTTTGCGCTGTCAGCATTAAATATACAAACTCATGCTTTTATTAGTCTGCATTTTTGAAATACGAGTATAGCGCCACCTGAATAAATAAAGCATTTGCATCGTATCTCTGGAACTACTCAACCTTGTCACGTCAAATTTCGTACATAGAGTATGTTATTGTATTGGACCTAAACTTTCATGAAATTAGTTTGTCACTCATATTTTAAAAGTAGCGAACTTATAGTTATTTCAGCTGGAGCCATAGGTAAATTCAAAAGTTGTATCTTTGCAATAAGTAAGTATGCTAATTTTCATCTTATGTGAACTCTTTCTAAAGATACCACTACCTAAATGTTAATGATCTTATAATATATCTTCAGAAATACTGAACATTTTCTCCATAAAATTAACCATGCAGTTAGTAATATGTCAGTCCACTTACATTTGTGTAGCTTTAATAAATAAATGCACTTTTATAAAAATAATGTCCTTAAAAATTAATTAGGTTGATACACCGTACCTGCCATACCATTCTCTCTGTTTGAAACAAAGTTGGTGTCCTGAGAGTAATTTTATACGATTAATAATTATAACTTTACAGTCTTAATATTATGCCACCTTATAAGACAATGTTACCTTAAAATTGAATCTTTTAACTATAAGTCGAGTAATATTAGTGAGATCCCCGCCAAATGTAACATGCATATAGTTATTTGATAAGCAACTTGAATTTTTATGGTTTAAGAATATCGGGCGAAAATTTTCAAAGTGGCAGCCCTATAAATACATGGTAAGTGCACTTTATCCAGCAAACCCTTTAATGTTGATTCAACCAATCTTAATGTTATCTCAGTACCTACTTCATACATTCAGTAAGCTTATTTATAACCTCCTTTTCTGCTTGTTCTAAAGAAAACTACTCCTTTAGTATTAAGATCACTACATGACATATCACTGACTTCTGAATCGGTTTTCGTCCAATTTTCCATACAAATATAGTACTTTACAATACGACACTTAATTACAAGAATAAAGTTATAAAAAAATTATATTTTTTCATATTTCAGAATTACGACTATTTTAAAAATGGTTTGCTATGTCTAACAAAACATTAGACCTATTGTAATAAAAATAAGCTACTTCACGGGCACTTTGCTTGGCATTTTCAAAGACAAAGCCAACAATGAATAGCTAAATATTTATATAATATCTCAGTAATTACAAAACTGAGTCTAAATAATTTACGTAAGAACAGTACTATCTCAGAGAGCTTGAATTACAAAATTTTAAACGCAAAGTACACTTTTTTATAACGGATGTGTTTTTATACTTTACGTTTCATATTATATATGTGTAGCTATTAAACCTATCTGAATCCAGCTTGAAATGCTTTCAGTCCGTCCCTTTGCGTTAAATGAGCGAATATATAATATACAAGCTTTCTGGACACGGGTTCATCCGCGTTTACTGCACGAAGCAGCTACCAATTTCCTTTAACAAAGAAAGTCATTGTACACCTCATTAGTGGTTACTCCCTCAGGTGCAAGACTTGTCAAGTTACTAGGAGAGCTTACTCTGGAGCAGTCCATGTGGAGTTGACCATGTGAGAAACAGTCCTTACTTAGTACCATTCCTTATCACCCGTAGCAACTGTCACTGAACAGTAATCATAGCAGAACACACCATGAGGGGGAAATGCAGTCTCTTGATTCCGAAAGAATAATCGGATGGAATGAGTGTTATAACTTACCCTTAATGAAANTCCATGTATATCCAGATTTCTGTCTCAATTACATCTTTTTCCAAGCCTTCTCTTGGAGCCTGGTGCTAGTCCAGCGATTTGGCGGTAACATTAGTGGAGCATCAAACTTAAGGAGAACATTGTGCGGAGATAGGCCAGGAGGCAGAGGCTCTTTATGAAATCCCCAGTATAAAGGACTACATCATTCATAACTTCAGAATAAAAGTCCTATGAATTAATTTTTGTCTTCTGAACATTTATAGTTGTAATGTATGTTAAGATAAAGCCAAATATTATTGTATTGAATGAAAGCTCAAGTATGCTGCAAAGCAAAATAAAAACAAAGGGCTTTGCTATAGTTATAATATACGATTTTGTCAGTTCTCTAGATGATTCTCAAGTTTATTCTGCCAGTTGTGTTCACAAGAAACCAATCAAGCGTTAGAACACAAAAATGGTTATTGTGTAGCTAGAATGGGCAATAATAATCCCGATTCACTCTCCATCGAAAATGAGGTATGGAATGATTAACCTATGTATAAAATGTGATTTAAACATTTATACACAACCTCATTTGCAATCTATGAAAATGATATATTTATTATTTATCCTGCTCAGTTCTGATTACTTATTTTCTGCGACTGTAATGAAAATGAAATATTTTTTTATTAATAAAAAATATGTTTTATTTCTATTTATAATTTTTGTTTGAAGAGTTTTTACAAAACATATTGGTTTGTAGAAACAATGTATTATAGGTGACACATCACCGTAAACATATTTTAAAATTGTTTATCTGCTTAAGCATTTGAATTTAAATAGTCATCTACGTAGCCAAACTTTTAAAGGAAAGAGTATAACGATATCTCATCGAGTTACTGAGCTAATGAGGAGTCCTCGAAAACACATTTTACCACTTTTCACCCTCTAAGGGGTTGAATTTCAAAAATATCCTGAGACATATTTTTAGGTATTTTTGTAGTCTACTTTTTGAAGGTAAGGTCACGATATTTCTTTTGGTTATTGAGCTATGGAGTCCGCTGAAGTAAAAATAACCCCTTTTCGCCGTCAAAGAGGTCGAATTTCAAAAAATTCCTGCTTAGTTGGTGCCGGAAAATTAAGGGGAAGCCATCTAACGAGCAAACTTTTTAACTAGACTTCATACAACTTTAAACTTCCTGTCGGGCTAAGGTAATTTTTTTTTAATACAGGATCGTGTCTGTGATCGGCGTACTTCCATTTACATGCCGCCTGACTTAAATGTGCTATGACGTCTTTTTTTTGTGCATTTGAACTTTTTCAATGACTACTTTATAGTAGCGCTAGACACTTTTTTTTTGTATCTGCTAAGCGTTTTGATTTTTTCCTTTGGGGTTTACGTTATATTCTGTGGATTACTTCATTGCAATTTTCAGGTTTTAATGTTTTCTGCAGACGCTTGAAACAATTGTAAGTGACATCCTTGAATCCTTCTATTAGAACAGCAGGGAACGAGAAATCTTGTGACGCAAGGTAAAATGAGGAAACGAAAAAAGAGTGTGCTCGGTAGGAGTGACGATTTTGTGAAAACTGCAGTGAGTGCTGAAGTTCATTCGTTTTTCTTATGTAATGAGACTCCGACTTTAAAAAAAGTTCGTGCTGTAAATGATGCTGACGACGATTTGCCAGATTTTGATAATACAGCTGCTTACAAATTGCAATGGTTTTGTAGCTCGTCTCAATACTACTTTTAAGTTACGAAATTTGCGTGTTTTAATGCAGTCAGCAGTACGTGAGGTAACTGCTGATAAATGGCGCTAGTACATAAAATATGTAATATAGAGGATGAGGAAATGTGGAAAGTGGATGGCATAGTAGATATCGAAATGGATAAAATCATTATAAACACAGCCAAAAGCTTGACAGAAGAGGAAGTGGAAAGTGATTCCAGCCTGGGAGTCGAGCCTCTTTCGTAGAGTGACTAGAATTGTAAGTAAATAATCTTAATACTTATGTGACGTGTACGAGTGCATGTATGAGGTATATGTTCATGAAATCGCACTGTAGCAACATACTTCAGCAGCAACAAATCATTGCTGTTCGCGGCGGAAAGATACGGTTATATTTATTTACATCGCGACCTACTTAAGTAGGGTGAAGTCACTATAGTCACTTATTAGTATATCAGTTTTTTTTGTTTCCTAAACAATTAATCTTATTTTAACCAAGTTTGGTTTACCGGCGTTACCTATATATTTTTTAATGTACCAGATTCATGTATTCTGTGCTCCAATATTTGTCTAAGCGTAGATAAACTTACGACTTAAATAGCTTAGCGATTCTGAGAAATAATTTTAGGGCCTAAGTTGTGAAACCTTCTATTGAATCAGAAAAACTCACACAGGATTGTAATTACAGTTTTCCAGAGCACACTACAAAATGTATCACAACTGTGTTCCAGTTTTTGTCTAAGAGGCGATAAACTTTCGACTCAGAATGACTTGGCGAATCTAGAAGACAAGTTTAGTTCCTTCTAGCTTTTAAACCTTCCAACTAAATAGAACAAATCACACGGCATTGTAATAACAGTTTCCAAGTGCAATATAAAATAAGACAGGTTCATAGTGTCTGTGCTCCAATTTTTTTCTAACAGCTGATAAACTTGCGACACAGAACACTTGCTTATTCTGGAAGCGAAGTTTAGGCCCTTTTCGTTTATAAACCTTCAAATGAAGCAGAAAACCTCACATTATTGTGATAACAGTTTCCCAGTGTACTAAAATGCTATCAGAATCATGGCGACTATATTCCAGGNAAAACCTCACATTATTGTGATAACAGTTTCCCAGTGTACTAAAATGCTATCAGAATCATGGCGACTATATTCCAGTTTTTGTCTAAGAGCCGATAAACTTTCTACTGAGAACGACTTGGTGACTCCTGAAGACCAGTTTATACCCTTCTAGTTGACGCTATTCCCCACCTGTGGAATACAGGGTGGTTTATAGGGTCGTAGTTAATTCCTCCAGGCACAGACTATAAGGTGCCTCGAAGGTTGAGGGTATTTCAATAAGGTAGTCTTCTGACTTTTCACTTAACTGGATAAATATATTGTCTCCAGTTTAAACAAAAACAACATACACAAACACTTCCCAGGTGTGGTATTCGGTTTTGGCTAACTCGAGTTAACTGTGGGTGACTTCTTGGTGGAGGTGGGGCTTCTCTGCGTGGCGACTTGATACTTAACTCTGCTGTTGGTGCTGGTAGGTTGTCTGCTGTGGGTGAGCTCCGGCGACGTGGGCGGCCTTGTAAAAGGCCCGCTTTTGGTGCCGTCTCCCCCTGGACTGCTGTTCTGGGCTCGTTCGCATGTCTTCTCGTGATTTCTTGATGCAACTCTTCCCTCGGCGCGGTGATAATAAACTCTTCTCACATAAATTGGCTTATATACTCTCCAGCCTCCCTCCCTAAGTATGCACGTGTCGCTCTTATTGTGGGATGGGGGAGGTGGTTGCCTTCAGTACAAAACCATTCATTCACGTACCATGGTTCGTGAAGGTTCGGGGGCGGGAGAAGTGGTGATCTGCCCCTTGAATTTGCCATCTCAGCTTACTTTTACGCGGTTTGGCTACAAGGGTGGTAGGGGTGAGAAGTATTCGTGGCCCCCACTTTCAATTGGTCAGCCGTTTTCTCAGGCGTGAAGCTAGAGGTGCTCTTGCTTGGCTCTGCAATTTCTCCCGCTTTCCTATGTATTTACGTAGCACATTCCGGGTGCTCCGGCGATATGCCAGCTCTTACTCGGCACAATCTTGACACATGTTACTGTGATCCGTTCTGGCTGTCCACGTGCCTCGTGACACGTGTCAACTGGTAGGCGCTCGCGAAGGGGGTCAGCGAGTCTTCTACTCCAAAAGGCATTACACAACATAGTTTTCAAATGTTCAAATAAAGAAAAACTTTACATTGCATTGTAATTATAGGTTCCCAATGTATTACAAAATGTATCAGATTCATGGTGACTGTGTTCCAATATTTGTCTAAGAGCCGATAACCTGGCGACACAGAATGACTTGGCGATTTTGGAAGACAGGTTTAGGCACTTTTCGTTTTGCAATCAACCAATTTCTTCCAAATTTGGCAAAAAAAAGTTATATTATGATATGCAGATTAAAATTCATGTATGGTTTAAAAGGACTAAGCTACCAGTTTATCGGCTCTTCGGCAAAAATTGGAGCAATGTCGCCATCACTCTGACTTTTTTTATGTTACTCTGGGAAACTTCTATTACAACACACTGTGAGTTTTTTTTTTTTGTTTTTTTTTTTGACCACATTGGAAGGTTTTAAAACGAAAACGGCCTGAATTTGGCTTCCATAATCGCAAAGTTGTTCTGCATCGTAAGTTCATCGGCTCTTAGACAAAAAACTGGAGCACAGTCGCCATGAATATGATACATTTTATACTACACTGGGTAACTGTTATTACAATACAATGTAAATCTTTCTGCTAAATTGGAAGTTTTGGATTCTAGAAGGACGTAAACTTGTCTCTGAGAATCACCATATTGTTGTAAACCATAAATTTATCAGCACTTAGCAATCTTGATTCGTCATTTAGCTAATGCAGTTACCAAATTCGAATTTATTTTAACAAATTAAGACATGTGCAGTTATTGCTCGTCACATTTCCTGTAGAGTATAAATGGCGCTAGTGATTTTTTGTTGGTATGTTAGCAACGGTATTTGAAGCTAACTTCACTTCAGTCTCTGATGACTGGCAGCGTGGGAAACTACTTGTATAGACACGTACATAAATAGTTTTAAACACTATACATATATATATCTCAAAAAAGGATATTTTTATCCAGGATTATCTACTATATTTGGAATTATAAGTTATTTAAATGCGACCTTGAGATCAGAAGCACTACGTATGGTAACCAATGAGAGATGACTTAACCCTCGTGGGTTTGTTTAAACCACGACTAAGGTAAGGGTGAAAGAAGTATAGTGGGCTTGTTATCGGCCTAGAGCGGCTTCTTGCCTGTTTTACGAACCGATGTTCCGCCGTACCTACCAGCAGATGTCTTCAGAGTCTCTTGATCTTTAGTTTATCTGTTTTACATCGGATAATTACGTTGTTAAATTCATATCGCATATATGTGACTTGTTGTTAGTTGAGCAAATAAAATAAATCGTCTTTTCATGCAAAATATTTTATTGGCGTTTTAAAGATTGTATACATGCGCTACAAAATTTGGTTTAACCATATATATATATATGGTTTATGAGAGTCGTGTAAAACATTCTTTACCCCATCACGGACGTGTTTCACTACAAATGATGGGGTGATTATTTATCCTGATATCTACTGTTAGTCCGCCTGAAGATGGAAGCAGATGTCAGCTCCCGAAACGTCACGACAAGCTCGTCTAAGAAAACGTACTGTGTTCTTCTGTGTCGCCATCGTTGTGTCGTCTAGCATTGCGGCTGTTACGTCATCGTTGTATCATCCTCTTTGTGCATAAAAAATTTTGTTTTCGTTTCTGTGCTTGTCTGTGCTATCTTAATTTTGGTTAACTTTGGTTTTATCAGGTTTTTTTTTCGTTTGATAACTTTTCTATATTTTTTTTCCAATTTATCTGAAAAATTACTTGTGGGTTTTACTATTCGTTTTATTTAAATATTTTGACTACAGCTACTCTCGGCTCTGNCGTTTGATAACTTTTCTATATTTTTTTTTCTATTTATCTGAAAAATTACTTGTGGGTTTTACTATTCGTTTTATTTAAATATTTTGACTACAGCTACTCTCGGATCTGTTTTTCTGCTCGTTCTGCGTGTCTCAGGCTTGGTTTTCTGTGACGAGATAGTAAGGCAATGGCGTTAGTTCGAAATATTTCACTTAATGATAGGAGTGTTCTGTGGTTATTTTGTCTTTGATAGTCCCGTAATCTCCGTGATTGAAGGCGGAAATATATAAGACTATTGTGATCTAAGCAAGTCTTTTAAAATAATACATGTATTACCACTCTGATAACCGTTTCTATGTTCACTCGCTGGGAAAATTACAAGATGGCCAAAAGCTTTTCTTTGCGAGGCCACATCTCAGTGGTTCGCGCTAGTGCTGCAGGGGTAGGTAATTTGATGGAAACTGCGGGGAGCCGGGGGTGGTTGGGTACATTAATATCCCGTTATCTTAGATGCGCGCGCACTATCGCGCCGGTCCGCCACGTCTTCCACGTGCGAAGAGGGGTGAGTTACGTCTGCGCGACGTCGCGATAGCGGATTTTCCAGTTCCCGGCCTGGAATAATAACTCCAGGAGGTGGGGCGTGCTGGAAGATGCGCCCCGGTCAGGGGAAGACCTTCCTCTCTTCCGCCAAGACTCGGGCGGGTACCTCTGGGTGATCGATAAGGCGCCAGGGCGGGTCAAGGGTCATAGTGACCACTCGCAGGCCAGGTGGTCAGCGGTGTACACACACACACACGCACAAACCTCCCTTCCACCCGCCCCGAAACCGACCAATTACGAAACCACGCGTGTAAGCATTCGTTTGCAAGTCGCTAAGGTGTCACGCTCGTGCGGCTACGAGTTCTGGCAGGCGGTGATTCGCCTTCAACCACAGGCATTATTCAAATTACAAACACCGATTCTATGCCAGATGGTTTGTAGCCCACTATAGGGATAACAATTTTCAAACTTAGCTATCCGTCTAGCTGGTGTATGAAGAACGTTGCAGAGGCTTGGTAGAAAACACATGATTCAAATACAGTTGGATATTATTTAGCGGTGTCTGAACTCGAAAAGCATTTAAGAAACGTTTCGTGCCCAAAGTTAAGTTTCAACTTGTCATTTGAACTTAGTGGATTATTATTTTTGGCGTGAAACTGGGTGGACGGCATGTTTTAAGGATCAATTTTAGCCCATAAATGTTCTATAAAGAGACATAACGGTTGTTTTCAGACACGCGTCATACTACTATGTTTATTAGCGTAGTACGAAAATGTAAGGTCACCGCTTAAAGCCATGTTCAGGAGAGACACCGACGAAAATACTGCCACCAGTTGGGTGCCTTGCACGTAGAGGAGATGAGCCAAGTGGTGAGTGAGCAAGATACGGCCTTAGAACTCACGCGTTGCGAGGCTTCGAATGCGCAAAACAGTTGCATGCAGGCGCAATCCTTAAAACTGGAATGATTTAAGAGTTTATGAGCGTCGGTAAGGGTGAAATGAGGTGAGAATGGAGCAGCGGCGGATTAAAGGTGAGGGGTAAAGTTGATTAGAGTGCTCTGATATGACCCGTCAGCCAACGGCAACGTCCGCCATGTTTCCCACGTGACAAAAACCGGATGACACCGGTAATCGAACCCAGTTCGCCTTGATGTGAGGCAAGTGTTCTTACCATTGAACCAACTCGGCCCCCTTAAAACTAATTGTCATCAGTCGAAAAGTTGCAGTGATAAAACGCGAAGTATTATTACATAGTGGAATAGGTTTATGCCAGTAATATGATACAATTTTAGCCTATTTATTTGACCTTAACTTCCAGCTGAAGATATACGAACCCCGGCGCATTGCCAAGAGTTCAAATCCATGACCCCCTCACACCGAAATCTGATGTCCAGACCAACTACGCAAAAGAGATCGATGTAAAATCGAGTTATATTAAATTATGTTTTACTTCGCTCGATTAACGTCAAAGAATCGCTTTCTGCACGTAGCAGTAGCTTAACGGTACTTTATTATTTTCTTAAAATAACTGCACGGAACAGAGAACATAAAGATGGTGAGAATTTCCTGAAAGGTCTGCAATTGGACATTATTATTTTTGAATGGCGATGACCTGAAGCCGTATTTTCAAGAAGGCTTGGATTTATTCTCTTACACGAACGAAAACTTCTTACGCATCGAGGCAAAATTCTGAGGTTCCCTGACACAAAGGAAGGTCTTCCTCAAAATAGAGACAAAGGTTTTGAAGAGAAGTCGGAGATGAAACATGAGTGATGACAGTTAAGACGGTAATTCTGACGTTACCTTAAATTTATGCAAAGACAACATCCATGAGCGTATTGGGGGGATGGTGCTTACCTTTGAACAACAATATTCCAAGTTCAGATCCCAAGTTAGTATGCTTGCGTTATCGGTTCGTAATTTCAGGTTGATTTACTATCTAAGACAACCCAGCGATCAGTTAACTGCCATAATATAACGGTATCAATATATATATATATATTTTTATTAACCTTGAATTAATATTGTACTGATAAATCTACCACGTAAGTGATAACACTGTACATTTACTACAAAATCCGTTTGCAGGTTAATAATATGTGCTGTTTAGGTACTTAATGAAACGATTCCTTACCAAATGAGTTTACTTGGAAAACAAATTATATGGTTTGTATATTACTAAGCCTAAATATTATGCTTATTTTGATATCCCGAACAATTTTTTTTTTTTTTTTTTTTTTAGAAAAAAATCAATAGAGTCTGATCTATCAATTTTTTTTCACTACGGAAAAATTCTGGTTTAGTCAAAGCATACACATGCCGAAAACATTATACTTCTCTGCTGAAGTTGGTTCACTGTTGAATTAACACGTTCAGTGACACGTCCCACCATTCCTTTACATTAGTGATGGCCCGATACTGAAAAAACCCGATACCGATGAAGGGATGAAGGTTCCGATATTTAGGATTTTACCGATCCGATACCTGTAAACCGATATTTTCATTTATCATACTGTAAGCAGACATTTGTCACTAAAGTGTTTGAGAGAAAACTGCTGCCTGGAAAAGTTTTGTTTGCAATAAGCTAAACTGACTTACTGTTAAGTGAGATTTACTTTATGCCCAATACATCAAAGCATAAAAAAAATAGTTTAACATAATGTAAAAGGACAGGAATGAAAACTATGCTAACAAGCCACGATCATTTTGTTTACTTTGAGAAACGTACGTCAAACATAAGACTGCTTTACCAAAAATAAAAATGTAATCCGTGAAGCGAAAAATAATGATGTGCATGTACATTCTAAATTGTTTTTATCGTAAGGAATTTTTAATTTTTAATTTTTTTTTAATTTTTAATTTTTTTTATTATTGCATATTGATATTTCAAATTATTTTGTTCTTTTTAATCGTATTTCTGCAGCCTGATGTTAAAAGTTGGGAAAATTAAGTGTGCAGCAGAGGAGAGAAAATACTTGAGGTTAGAATGGCCATGATCGATGTGCCGATATTTTAGTGCCGATCTCCGATAATGGTAAATGTACCGATAATACCGACATCCGATACCGGATATCGGGTATCGGGCCATCACTACTTTACATACAAGTAAGGGCATCCTGACATTTATAGTTAAATAAATTTTTGTTATATTTCGGAAAACAATTGACCGATTCCTACCGAATTTGGCATTTGCTACAATTAGTACTGCAGCTTGCGACATAAACCTTTTGTTTTAAGGTCAGGTACCAATTTTTAAAATGGCGGTTATATAGCAATTTTAGCTTGGTATGCTGTATCGTCGAAAACAAGCAAATATTCCCAACCTAACTTTGAATACTCGAAGTATAAATTACAGCCATCAATTGTATCGACGCAAAAATTATTATCTCCGCGATTTTGCATTCAATTTGCTTCTGTCAATATTGTGGTGCTGGTTCACCAGCACAGAAATATTTACAGCAGTAATACAACTTAAAAGGCGCATGCGCTCACAAGCCCCGCCCCCTCTCTTCTAGCACTTCCTAATTCACATTAACGAGAGCATGGTTATACACACACTGTTTCCCGTATCATTTCAGTAATACACGCAAAAATTTTGAACTTCTTTCCTGTCGGGAAGGGATTTTACAGTGTATATGCCGGTTTTTTCCCTCTCCTTCCTAGCTATAGCTGTAGGTACTTTCAGAGAGGCAGTCATTGCCCTAAACGGAGGCCATGGCTGCCCAATCCCTCTCTGCCGCGATGCACGCCTCCTTTGCATGAATTTCCTGCCTCTTAGGCGTATGGGGTCTAGCCCTGAGACGCAATTAGCTCCCGTCCCTACCTCAGATGTACAATTATTACTTAGCAATAGGGTAGGTTAGAAGGAAAAAAAACTGCTTTTACCCTCAGTTCAAGCCTAGCTTCCGCAGCGGGCACATCTCTCCCGACGCCTCCACTCCCCTTCGTTCCATCAGCACCTATCTCGAGCAACAGTATAACACATCTACACACAATGAAAGTAATACAAAGAATACATTTAATGATTTAAATTAGCATTACTGTTTGCTGTTGGTCCACACTTATTAATTGTTAACTTCAAACAACATACTACAATATGAATATTAATAACTCAACTTTAACTTCAATTATCAACTTCAATAACTTTTATTATTAATATTTTATTTAATTATCCAACTACTTTTAATGCCACATATTAACCATTAATTGCTACCAATCTGATTATAAATTTTAATCTTTACACAAAATTACTTAACAGTTTATTTTATTATTATTAACGTAACTTTTACACAGGCCATTCCTCCTCTACCAACTTCCAGACAATTACGACCTTTCGGCTTAGATTCCACTTGCACAAAACCAAAACCACCAGGAAGCACAGTGAGCTTCGTCGAGATTCTCAACAAGCTCTGCATTTCAAAATTCCGGGGTTTTAGGAACCATTCCCCTCCTTTCCCCAACAGGCAGGGAAGGAGAGGAAACAGTTATATTTCAGTTATTCGAGCTCTTTGCATGCTTACCATGTCCTTAATACAGTCAGCCAGTGTATTGCAAATATTATGTTATGAGCTGTCCGCTCTAAGTTGTACGACTATCGCAGACGTGCGTTCTGAAGCTTTTGTATTATATTTAATTGATTTTTTCAACACATCTAAATACGCGGGTGCCAAATTTGTAAATGTATAGAATCAACAAGTCACTAATAAAAAGTTTTAAGCGTGTCGGTAAAAAGTGTTTGAATTTTTGGAAGTATTTTTAATTAAAATAGTTTGTTTCCTCCAACCTTGATATCTGTTAAACCCAGTATAGTTTGGTGTTTAGTGTGTTGTCAAAACTCTTAGCCATATTTACCTCAGAAAGTATCTCATTATATGTGATAAATGGATGCATTTTCTGTTTACATTTCTCTGAATTTATTCGATTTTAGTTTATTAGCATTAGAGTGCTTTCATCCTTCCAACCTTTCATTTATTTACATCTCTTTATAACTTATACTTTATACTTTGCAACGGATAGCCTCCGAAGCATGAAACATGCTTCCTTCCTTCCATTCAGGTATTTGTTTCTTTTTTTAATACTCAAGCTTTTTAAATTTTACCTTCAAAAGAGAAAAAGCAACCATCAGAAGGCGGTGAACAAACCCGAAGTGTGGTGTATGAAAGAGAACCCCAAGAAAATGTGTTTTTTTCAAAATTATATATAATTCAGTAATACCACAAAAACCATTATATATAACCAACAAGATTATCACACACAATTTAAGATTCTGCAATAATCTTTTACATTTGTATTAACAATTAGCTCAAATCCCCACTAAAAATCAGTTAAAACACACAAGTATTAAAATGTATCTTTCTCCCTTCTTATATCATCCCTCCCCCATAGGTATTTTAAAAGGAGGAAAAATCCCCCCAAATATCTGTATCCAAAGCCAATTTCTCTCTGTCCTACATAAGTCCCAGAAATGTCTATTTAAAAAGAATTCCTGGAATCTAGAACAACTTCTTCCTTTGATCTCTTCTAATTGGTCCGTTTAAATCGCAGCCGTGCCCGGTGGCAGAAAGTCGTCTGCTGGAGCGAGCGAAGGAGGGGTATGAGAAGGGGGCCAATCGCCGCGCAACATACCGTCCTCTCGTATGAGTTCTTGTCCAGCCCGCACTTAAGATAGACGTGACCCTTGCTGCTACCATGAGGGCCCCATTTCATGAGCAGGTATGGTCATTTCGGTGATTAGTCTTGATTGTTGAAACTTGTGTACAGGGAAATGTGACAACCCGTCTCATTCTCTTCCCCTTGAAAGTACAGCATGTAGCATACAAAATCCATGCAAGGTCGAAAACTACGCCGTGTGGGGTGGCTAGTCTGGGCGGTGGGTCCTCTTTGTCTTGCAGTTAACAGTGAACTCCAAACTTCAGGAGCCAGGTTTCTTAGATACCTCGACAAACTCAGGAGACTTATTTGAGGGTCACGTATTCGTTGGAACAGACACATTGCTGATATTGGGTGGGGGGAGGGAGAGTTTTAGCTTGCGACTTTGTAATAAACATGTAACTGTGTTAACCCTTTTAAGTTCATAAACTCGTTAAAACTTTATAAAACATAGCTTTTTAAAGCATACATTAAATATTACAATACTTTTATACGATGAAAAAAATTTACCCATGACTTATTCATCCTTTTAAAACTTTTGACAAGAAAATATTCATAATAATTTTATCACATTTTTTTTTTTCAAAGTTTCATTACAAATATATGGATAATTTACAACCTTTTATTATTACAGAACCTTAAAAATTAGGTAGAAGGTGGAGTGGAAGTGCGTAAAAATTATTGTTTTTGTACATAAAATTGTTTACACTGGATAGTATGCATCTTTTAGTCTTGCTTGAAGAATTTGGGCTAGCAATAAGCAACGTGGCCAGAGTTAAAAATATGACGTTCTTAAAGGGGTTTTTAAAGTTTACAGCCAACTTAGAACTGAAAAAGTCTACTTTGGGGCTAAGGTGATGAACTTCAATTAACAGTAGGTCGCCAGGCCTAAGACTCACGTCTTTTTACAACATGTTTGTTTTGTCACTCATTTCTTATGGTATTCTACCAACGTACGTGACACTTCTTTCCATTTGGTTACTAGGACTCATTTTGCCATATTCTCCAAACAAATATTTTGTAATAACCAAGCGTTTACCATAGGATATAGCAATCGCCGACGAAGGAAAACTTCAGCAGGCTTGAATAAATGAACGGAATGAATAACATTATTAAAGTTTAAAAACAACTTCGACCCAATGACGTTGTGTATCAGACTGAAAACTACGTTACGCAATCTTAATATTCCTGTTAACATACTCGACGAAATTAGCTTGTGGATAGTACGAGGATGTCTGCACCATTTTGACAAACAACAAAAAAATAAGGTCTCTAAACTCACCTGACAGAAAATAAGTAGTATTATTCGTTACAACAAACACAGGAAAACCAAAAACACTATACAATGTTTGCATAACTATTTTACAAATTTCAGTGGCTTTTATTGACCGCAAAGGAAATAAAAAACAAAATTTACTAATATTATTTATTGCTACCAATACATAGGGAAAACCAGAGGTATTTCTAGGTAAAGGTCCCATAACATATAAATATACCCGTTCCCATGGATATAAAGCTACAGATCCTGCATATTTTCCTTCAGCTTTCTGATTTTTAGGTTTTGCTTGTTGAAATGCTTCACACACTTTTGCCCATCCTCCTAAATCCTTTCGGACTACTGGCCACGTAAACAATTCTAGTATACGCGAAATGGATTTGCCTCGACCCATGTGGCCTCCAAAATACGATTCATTGTCATACTTATAAACCATAGGGCTTAATTCTTTCGGAACAAAACCTCTAAATTTCAATTTTTTCCCTTTCGCCTAACAATCCCTTATAAGCAACAAAATAAGTATATATTTGTATTATTTCAGCACGTATTTGTTGACACTCTGGGTCAGCTTTTTGAAACTCCTTTATATTCACAAACACACTAGGAAAATTCCGAAGCGTATTTATTTCTTCCCCATTCGTGCACTCGGTTGTATTGATCTGATCTACAATATTTAATTCTGCCTACGTGACCCCATTAAATTCATCCTCACAAAACATTTCAGAAAGTGCGACCGCGACTTCCTTTTTGGGGCCATTTATATGTTGTAGGTCGAACTTTAAACGTGACAAACGCATCAGCCATCTAGCAAGATGGCCAGCAGGTTTTTGAGATTTTAATAACGATCTTAATTCTTGGTTGTCGGTAAACAATATAAAAGGTTCCTGATCTAGGTAATCAGCAAATCGCCCCATCGCCCAAATACAACTAAGGCATTCTTTCTCGTAGATAGTATACCTACTTTTTTTCTGCACTTGTTAAAAATTTACTAGCATACGCAATTGGCACATATAATAAATTTTCCTTTTATCTCAACACCCCACCTAAAGCGATACAACATATATCACAATGCAAAAAAAAAATTTATTTCCTCAAAATTTGACACATAAAACAGGAGGGGTTGTCAAGCATTCCTTCAACTGTTGAAAAGCCTGTTGTTCCTTTTCCGATACAAATTCTACACACTTTCGTTTTAACGTATTTAAGGGTCTGTAAACTGTGAAAAATTGGAATAAATCTATAATTGCTTTAAGTTTATCCGGGTTCATAGGCAAACTGCCTTCTGAATTTATGGAACATAAGTAGCGTACATGTGGCTCAGCCCAAATTATTTTATCTGGAATCACAGTCAACCCAGTGTCTCGTAAAGCGTCCAAAACCATACATATGTGCTTTAAATGATATTCTAAGGTGGAATCATAAATGCACACTTCGTCAATAAACGTGAAAACTAAATCATAAAGATATTTACCCAACACATGATTTAACACATGTGACATTACTTGAGGCCCTACATTTACGCCTATCGGGAGACAAGTCGACTGAAATAGTTCACTGAAATAGTCCGCAAGTTGTACAATAGGCAAAGGATTCGCTAGACTGAGGGTGCAATTCACACTGTAAAAAAAACTGAATTTAAGTCCAAAATGGTGAAGTATTTTGCCTTACTTAAATGTTGAAATATTTTCTACATTACTGGCATAGAGTAAGCATCGACGTAATTTTTTTTAATAATTTGGCTGTAATCACAAATAAGACGGTACTGACACGATGTTTTTTGTCAATAAAAATATGGACTAGCATACGCAATTTTTGGTCTCAATAATTCCCTGTTCCTGCAAATCTGATATATTTTTAAAAAATTTCAATTTCGTTGCAGCAACTCGATAAGGAACAGAAACCACAGGTTAATTATCTTTCAAATTTAAAGGAACCGGAACCTGTGGACAATGTCATAGCTTACCTGTTAGAGTATGAATGAATTCAGCTTTTATTTTTAGTAGTTCTTTTCAACTCCGTCATTATGTTCAAGAAACTGAATCTTTCGCACATACATTGGGTAGCTAACCAATTTAACAGAAGTATCAGAAGCTAAGCTAAAAGTTAAACGCATTTTTGCTACATCAATACACGTCTGGGTTTTCCCTTAAAACTCCAGTTACAAAATAACATAATGACACAATTTTTGTAATAAACGGAATTGCAATTTCCACGAGAAATTTTCAATCTTTACTTTTACGACAACTACGGCATTCCAACGAATCAAATCTCCGTGGCCAGTGAAAAAACTACATTTTCCCCCTTTTTCTTGCAATAGTTCCCACGGGATTTTCTCGCATCAACGTATTACAGAACTCATGGCTCATAAGTGTCACGGAAGCACTTGAATCAATCAAAGATTATACTTAAAGGTTCCCTATTATTACCGGAACAAAAAGTAAACTTCTCATTGTCGAAATACATTATTTACACAGCCTATTTTAAGAGTTTTTGCCTGTAATGGACACTGAAATTTTTTATGTCCCGTTTTTTTTTTTTTTTTTTTTTTTTTTTTTTTTTNAATTACCTGTTGTCCTTTTCCTGAAGTGCCTTCTTCAACATTTCCTACATTATCCTTTTGATTTTCCTCTCCTTTATCTGTTTCTACCCGAACTACGTGAACTTCGTAATTTTTACCTTGATCCTTATAGAAACAATTTTCAGAAATGTGATTTGTGCGAAAACAGATACTACACTGAAGTGTTCATTTCACCTGCTTTACTTTTCCTTCAATTTTTTCATAATATAATTTTTTTGGTGGTATGATTTGTACGAAAATAAATTCTGCATTGTCATTTAAACTTTCTTCTTCCTTTCGATTACATTCTCCCACTTTCAATTGTACTTCGGTAAACAAGCTTAACAATTCTTTAAATGTAGTGGGTTTGCGTGCAAAAGTAAAAAAACATATTGTTTTCTGGAAGTAAACTGTAAAATATAACTTCAACTGCATATGACTGGTCTCAGGGCAACCCTTGCACCTCTACGAACATAATTGTTTCCTATACGTACTCTTACATGGAATCATCCTGTTTTTTTACTTTTTCTAAAATTTTCATCCAATATCTAGCAACTACTGAAGAAGTTCCTACTTAACTTAGTATTTTCTGGCTTAACAGTGCAAACACCTATTTTTATGTCATAGCCCAGCTCACAACAGGTTGCAAAATCTCAGGAACTCAGAATAAGGACAGAGCATGTATTAGACTAATATCACATACATTTAGAGCCAACACCCGGGAAAATTCTACTAGGAAATAAACAACGTTATCTACATTTCCTACTGTTATAGATATTAGCATTTATTTTATACTACGGGGAACATATTTTAGAAATTTTAAAAAAGAAGCGAACTCACAATCAGAAACTCCAGCGACACCTTCCTTTCGGACAAGTCCTTGCAGCGATTGCCACAAAACATCAGTAGAATCATCTGCATTGTACGCAATGCCCGCTTTCTTTAATACATATTAAAGCGATCCTTGGAAACAGACTGTATCCAGGTTGTTTTCACGGTGGTCACACCCGCTGAAAGCATCCTTGGCATCAGCAATTGCACTTACAAAATTAAAAGTTGTCACTTCCCCCTAAACGTCCTTCACAAACCACATAAAAAGAAGTTCAATTTGACTTTTCCCACGCTAACAGGAAACAAAATGGCTCCGCTCTCTATCTACATTCAACGGATACCCTACGAAGCATGAAACAGGCGTGATGTGTCTTTCCTTGCCTTCAGGTTTGGTCTTTATTTTAAAATTACTTAACCATTTTGATTATTACTTCCAGCAGAGAAAAACAACCGTCAGGAGGCGATGAACAAACCCTAAGTACGTGTGGTGTATAAACGAGAACCCCAACAAAATTTGTTTTTGAAAACATCATATAAGTCAGTGATAGTAAAAAAAACTGTTCCTTTGATCTCTTCTTATTGGTCCGTTCAAACCGCCGCCGGGCCCAGTGGTCGAAAGTCGTCTGCCGGAGTGGACGAAGGAGGGGTAATAAAAGAGGCCGATCGCGGCGCCGTATGCCATCCGCTCATATCAGCTCTTCTCCGACCCACTGTACAGAAGATGCGGCCCTTGCTGCACCGATGAGAGTCCCATTCCATCACCAGGTATGGTAATTTCGGCGATCAGTAATGATGGTTGAAAATATTGTACGGAAAAATGGGACAACCTGTCACCACTTTATAACTGTCCAGATTTAATTTTAAAATTCAAACCTTACCGTTGAGAGAGAGGGAGAGAGAGAGAAAGAGAGAGAGAGAGAGAGATTTGGGCGGCTCTTAACTACGAAGTCCTAAGAAAAACCTTTCTGTTAAATACAAAACTTCTGATAGAATTCCTTAAACCACCATGAACAGATTCAGTCGATATTTCCTGGTGGGAGATGGAAAAGTAATAAATGATGAGTATTTCTTCATTTCGGTTAGAGATATAATAAAAAATATTGGTAAAATATTGTGGAAATAAAAATATTTGGTTAGATATGCCATACCCCTTGACAGCCTTCATTTTCAAACATTTGATCTGAAAAGCAAGTTAAGGTGAAACAAGTATAAATCGAAGAAGTGAAGGATGCTGCCCCACTTAAGAGCATTTTTATGGCCATTTCACACGATGGAATATTTATTGAATTCAACTTTTTGGACTTAGCAATCACTTCATTGGCTTTTCAATGAATTCCATTCCAAAAGCTTTCAAGTCTCCACATTAAATTTTATCACAAACATGTCGTGTAACGTATTTTGGAGTAGAAGCCTCGCTGACCCCCTTCGCGAGCGCCTACCAGTTGACACGTGTCACGAGGCACGTGGACAGCCAGAACGAATCGCAGTTACACGTGTCAAGGTTTTGCCGAGTAAGAGCTGGCATAACGCCGCCGGAGCACCCGGAAAGTGCTACGTAAATACGTAGGAAAGCGGGAGAAATTGCAGAGCCAAGCAAGAGCACCTCTAGCTTCACGCCTGAGAAAACGGCTGACCAATTGAAAGTGGGGGCCACAAATACTCCTCACACCTACCACCCTTGTAGCCAAACCACGGAAAAATAAGCTGAGATGGTAAATTCAAGGGGCAGATCACCACTTCTCCCGCCCCCGAAACTGGACGGACCATGGCACGTGGCTGAAGGGCTTTGTACTGAAGGCAACCACCTCCCCCCTTCCCACAATAAGAGAGACACGTGCAGACACTTAGGGAGGGAGGCTGGAGAGCATATAAACCAATTTATCCGAGAAGAGGGCTACAGTTCATTATCACCGCGCCGAGGGAAGAGTTGCGTCAAGGAATCGCGAGAGGACGTGAGAACGAACACAGAACAGCAGTCCAGGGGGAGATGGCACCAAACAGCGGGCCTTTTCCAAGGCCACCCACATCGCCGGAGCTCACCCACAGCAGACAACCTACCAGCACCAACAGCAGAGTTAAGTATCAAGTCGCCACCCAGAGAAGCCCCCCCCCTCCTCCAAGAAGTCGCCCACAGTTAACTCGAGTTAGCCAAAATAGAATACCACACCTCGGAAGTGTTTCCGTATGATGTTTTTGTTTTAACTCGAGACAATATATTTATCCAGTTAAGTGAAATGTCAAAAGACTACCTTATTGAAATACCCTCAACCTTCAAATCACCTTATAGTCTGTGCCTGGAGGAATTAACTACGACCCTATAAACCAGCCTGTATTCCACAGGGGGGGAATAGCATCAAACATTTTAATGAAAACCTTTAAAAATACCAAAATTTAATTTTTAGAAGTATCTACGACTTGTGCATGACACCAAAATTATAGCTTCAACCACAACTAATTTTATTTATTTTACTGCAAATGGAAAATATATACGCATCTTTATTTTATAAAAACTTTAAATTTGCGCACACTACTCTATTATTACGAAAGTACTTTCATTAATAGACTCAGAAATGCTGTGATAAAGTAATTAAAATTTTGGATTTAAGAAAAATTTGAAGATGCTCTAAACAAAAATATTGAACGAAAACGAGATATTTAAGAAANCGCATCTTTATTTTATAAAAACTTTAAATTTGCGCACACTACTCTATTATTACGAAAGTACTTTCATTAATAGACTCAGAAATGCTGTGATAAAGTGATTAAAATTTTGGATTTAAGAAAAATTTGAAGATGCTCTAAACAAAAATATTGAACGAAAACGAGATATTTAAGAAATTGAAACATAAAATGGCCGCTATTGTGTCGTTTTATGACGTCATATAGCATTCAATTAATTGAATGAAATTAATATTAACGGTAATTTGAAGAAAAATTTGATCGTGTGAAAAGGTTTTAGCGTTAAGTTAAAGGCTTGTTTCGCGCCAACCCTCGTTCTCTCGTTCAAGGTCTCCATTTTCCACTGTGGGCAGTTTGCCGTTTGGAGAATACGAGAGATAAGTTGCGTGACATCTGCATACTGATGATACAATAGATATCTTAGGCACAGTAAAATATCCCGTATGTTTGTATTCATATATGCATACATAAAAAATACATATTCTGCTATTTTTGAAAGACTATTTAGGCGCTATTGAAACCGGCACTTCTTATTATATTCAACATACTTTTGTGGTTAACAGTGTTGAGGGCTTTCGAATTGTCTAGTGTTTCGAATAGTCAAATAGATATGTTTGTGACTTATCCATAATATCTGTGATGTTCATAAGTGATTATACTGCGATTCGGCCGGAAGTCTAACTGTTGGTTTTTTCGTAGTACACATAGTTCATATTTTGATATTCTACTAACTGAACATTGTTTTTATAATCAATGATTTTCAAGATGACAGGTCAAATGTTGATTTCAGTAAGTTACTGGCATTCTGTTGCTTGTTTGTCTTTGCGTAGAAATTTATATGTATTTTTTTAATTTTCAGGGAAATTCAAACAGTTTACTGGCATGTTTATTATATAGGTTTCTTTGATGTCCCGCCCGCTGTCTTCAAGTTTTTTTCTTTCCCGCTAATAAGATCATAGTTCCCATCTCTCTGCTTCCTGTAGCCTTTATATTAATAAATTCAAAAATGTTCAATTATTTCCTGTCGAAAGGGTTTTTACGGTGTCAATGCAGGTTCTCCCTTTCTCCTCTTAGTTATAAGTTAATTAATGTACACTTAGGGAGGTAGCCATGGCCCTAATCGCGGTCATTACTGCCCAATCTCTCGCTGCCGCGATGCGTGCCTCCTCGCATGAAATCCTTCTCTTGTAGGCGTAAGGGGATCATCCCTAATACGCATTTAGGTCCAGTCCCTACCTCGGGCTCACACTTAACACTTATAATTAGGGAAGGTTAGGAAATCTACTAGAACCCAGTACAGTGGTGTACAGCGTCTTGCATATTTTTATCAGGCACATCTGCTGCCTTCAATTATGTGCTTGCTGAATTACTTTTTATAATGACACGTTTTAGATACGTAGTGTAGAATTAAATAAAAAGTGTAAACTGCAATAATAAAATAATTTTGCTATCAAAAAAATTATTAGCATCAATGACAAATTATAAAAATATCAATTTCACTCTCACAAGAATAATTGTAATAGTTAATATGGTAAAACCCATTTGTTATATGTATGTGTATGTGTGTATATATATATATATATATACATAATATGGGTGTGAGAGAGAGAGAGAAAAAATATCTGTAATATAATTGAGTAGTTCTTTTTGGTTATTACTTTCGAAAAAGTTCAAAATTTGTTATGTGTGTATGAAGTTGTTACTGCAAAAAATAATAAAAGAAAATTGCATTGTGCGTCTTGGTTCTGGCCTGAACTCATCTGTGAAATATCACCTAATGAAATTAATTTCTGCCTGCAATTTATGATAACTTACATTAATTGTATTGAGTGTATCTTAAGACTTGTTTACATAGCGCAGTCGGCAGTTCGCAATCGGCTGTTGGATGTATTCCACATAATGCTGTGTATGCTCTGTCTGCTTTGTTGTTTTTTAATAATGTTGTAAAAAGTGCTAGTTTATTCTTGGAAGTATAACACTGGAAAAACGCTTGAGATCATCTAGCTCTATAACACTACCAATACCGACTCTAACTACAAGGTGATAACTGATTGACAAGTTAATACGAATAAAAAATATTTAAAAAAATTGAAACGGAACATTTTAGATATTGTTGGCAAAATGGAACATTGATCTGTTTTCATAACAGTCGTCATCAAAAATAATATATTTAAGTTTGCATCTGTGGTATCGGTCTGGTTTACTTCATGTGTTCACGAGCACATCTGTTTGACTGGAATCTTCCTGTAGTCGGCAGTCGAGCAGTCGATGTTAAAGTTGAACCATCTCCGTTTGTTAGACTGTGGACTGCCGAATGCGCGTTTTGAATAAACGTATTTCAGTTCAACAAATTTCCTCCAACTGCCTACTACGGCCTGCGAACTGCCCATTGCTGACTGTGCATTGTGGATCAGGCCTTAATGAAGTCAGGAAACGTTGACATATTTTGAGCACGGCGTGATAGCCTATGGCGAAAATAAAAAATCAGAGTCACTGATATTAAACTTGAGGAACTCCACATGAAATACAAAACACTGCGCAAAGGAAGTTGTATATTATATGTACAAACACGAAAACATATTTTCCCCACCATAAAATATAATTTGAATTAAGATAACACTTTGTGATAAATGACAATTAGTTATAGATTAACTGCATATAACCTTAATAAAAACAAGACTACTTAAAATATATATTTGTGGATAATGGTTATATATGCAAAACACTAATATTAAACTTCTTTAAAATATAGAATTGTTATCTCGGATTTATAACTTTTTACTATTGCATGAGGAGTGAATTATTTTTATCTATATCTTGGAACTGTCAGAGGCTGTACTTTCATAAAAACTATTGTTGTAGTTAGAAAATAATAAACTATTGATTGTCGTTTATATTAGATTGCTACTGAAAGTTATCTAGTTCTATTTACTTCCGGCATATTACTAAGCCATTAACTCCTAAAAACAATTAGATGAACTTGAAGTTTCATTAATGAATCACAATGATACGTAGGTAATGAATAAACGCTAAATTCCCCCCAAGTATTATGCCCAACAACTAAAAGGTAATCGTTGGAAGCCAAATAACTAGATGTTTTAGGAACTATTGATTGTAGCAGAAAATACTACCTAAAATGCAGTAAGGTCTGATAGCGGTGAAATTCTGTACTAAAAGATAGAAAAAAAACTAAGATAATACTACACCCAACCAAACATTAAAAAATATGTCACTTGGCCTAAATTCCACTTGGCTTAAAATGCACTTCGCCTAAACGTAATTTGTCCTTAAAATCATTTGATCTAAATTTCACTTGACCTAAAAGTCATTTGGCATACAAGTCACAGCCTACGTCACTTGGCCTAAAAGTCACTTGGCCTAAAAGTAATTTGGCCTACAGTCATTTGGCTTAAAATACACTTTGCATAAAAGTAACTTGACCTAAAAGTCACCTAGCCTACGAGTCACTTGGCCTGAAAGTCACTTCGCCTAAAGTCATTTGGCCTAAAATGCACTTGGCCTAAAAGGCGCTTGGTCTGAAAGTCATTTGGCCTAAAATCATTTAAGGTAAAATAACGTGGCCGAATCACTGCTCCCCCGCGTGCTTTCCACTCCACTGTCATTCTGGTTGGGCAGCGACCATCTTCGATTCTACTCTGACTTTTGTCCGCTATATTGTTTCCTCCTACTAAATTTTACTCGAATGCCATCTTGTGTTTTATCGTTTGTCATTGGTTGTTTGGTAGCCATATTGTTTATAAATGGTTTACGATGCATACTGCTAGAGTGCACCACTCATAGTCGTCATTTTCGTTTCCTAATTCGTTTGACTGTCGTCTGCTATAGTGCTTCACTGGTGGTCACCATCTTGTTTACAATCGTTCCCGATGTTCCCTGCTATGTGATGCTGGTGTATCCATATATTTTTCCCCTCAGAATTTAAACACCAAATGTCATTCGCCATACATGAGACTTTCGCCTCTAACACGTGTATTTTAATGTTCTTTCAAAATGTTCTGGAGTGTAGGAGCCTCAATCTGCCGAATATTGTGTTGGTAGACACGTAGATATCGAGACATGTGGCAGTGCGAAGGTTTAAAAAAGGTATACGTAAAATTATAACATTTTATTGTAAGTAGTTTCCCTATACAATTTATATGTTCAATATTTTAATTTAAAAACATTAAAATACTTTTAACTCAGAATTTTTTTAAGTACCGGGCAAGTAGATTGGGCAATACTATTACCCGATAAATTACTCTGTTTTTTATTACTATACTTTGAAAATCTTGTCAAATTGATATCTTTATAAAGAAAACTTTACATTCGAATAATTTCGCAATTTTCTAATAACTAGTGCAATATTTTAAACAGTACAGTCAAACCCAAATAAACAAACTGTGTTATTACTCTGGCTAAAAAAAATGGATTAATTCGATTTTTTATTTTAAAAAACTTATAAATTCCTTGATTTCAGAAACATTTTTAATCACTGGTAAAATCGAACACGCAATTTAATCGATCACAAACAAACATTCAGTTAATAATACCAAAGTTTAAAAAATTCATTAAATCCATTTTTTTAATTAAAACTTTTAAAAATTATACAATAAATGGGGAATTCAATATTGTGAATCGTCTTATATTTGGTCCTTTTAGAGAACACATATGTGGTTTAATAAAACAGTGTTAGACGAGCATAAACTAGGTAGGATATTTCTCCACTTCTTTTCAATGTCTTGCACTGAAGTAGGTGCTGCCAGACTTGGCTCGACCACAGAATACTTAAAAATACACAGGTGGAACAGCCGCTTGTACCGCGAACTCAGGCCGCACATGTCAGCAAAATGCCGTCATTGGGAAACTTTTGCAGCACGCAATAGCCAATCAGACACAAGACCCATTCCTAGAGCCTCGTGCCCAGGGAACGACCAAATTTGTTTACATCAAAACAACCGCCATGGTATTCCACTTATGTGTACTTGCCCACTCTGCGTCACGAGCTTCTGCCACTTCGCCNCCCCCCCCTTCCACACACATAATTCCTGCAACCTCAACCACATGCCTGATGCTACCGATCAACCTTCGACCCCTCTCCTTTCTCATCCCATATAGCTGACCACTTTTTGTCCACCGAAATTATAGCAAAAAAATTCATATAAGTAACACTTGCCACTCCGAGAATGTACATATGTATGGCATGTTAAACCCTGCATAAACATAGCCTAGACCAAGCGTCTTCCTACTTCTAGATATTATTGGATATTATTTGCGAACCATTTGGACTTGGCATTTGAACTTCGATTTATGGCCATCTTTCCCCACCCCGATAATTTAGGTATTATATTATTAGCACTGCGGTGTTTTAAAGGCATAGTTAGTCACAATTTGCGGAAAATTGAACTAGGCCCTTGAATTTCAGTACATATGCATCATTTCCGACACCGAAAGTGTAGGTATGACATGTTAGGTGTTGTAATGTTTTAAACCTTATACCTTTTTATAAACATAAATGACTATAATGTACGAACCAGTAAGTTACTGTATTTTAAATTATGTATGTAAGAAACATGTATGACTCCAATAATATATGCATGACATATTATGACTTAAGCCATCTTATAAGCATATTCTCACACCATTTTTGATACATTAGCTTTATGGTCCCCAAATTCTTATCATATGTAACATTCGTGACTACGATCAAATCAATATGACACAATAGTCTTAAGTCCTCTTATAGATTAACTCCACCTAATTCTTACTCCACACAGGGTTGACTCACCATGGGGTTGACTCCACCTAAGACTGATTCCACACTGGATTGACTCATCATGGGGGTTGACTCCACATGTGACCGACTCCTATGAGGTTGACTTCACACAAGGTTGACTACTCACAGGGACCTATTACACATAAGACTGTTTCCATGTGGTGGTGACTACACACAGTCATGACTTTACATGTTGTTGACTCCACACAGTGATGACTCAAAATGTTGTTGATTCCACACGTAGATGACCCCACATAAGATTGACTCTACACAAGTTTGAATCCATACAAGGTTGACTCCACGCAGAGTTTGACTCCACATGAGACTGGCTCCATATAGGTTGACTAAATGAGGTTGACTCCACACAAGGCAGACTCCACAAATGGTTGACTCCACACAGGAATGACTCCATGCAGGATGANTAAATGAGGTTGACTCCACACAAGGCAGACTCCACAAATGGTTGACTCCACACAGGAATGACTCCATGCAGGATGACTCCACACATGATTAACTCCACATAGGAATAAGTCCACATAGGAATGACTCCACACAGGATTGACTCCATACAGGGATGATGCCACACAAAGTTGTCTCTACNGAATAAGTCCACATAGGAATGACTCCACACAGGATTGACTCCATACAGGGATGATGCCACACAAAGTTGTCTCTACTCATTACTGACTCTACACAAGACTAATTATGCACAAGATTGACTCTAACAAAAATTGCTATCCAAGACTAACTTTACCCAAGGCTGTATCCTACAAGATGGACTTTGTCAAAGAATGACTCTACCCAAGACTGACTCCACCCAAGGCTGACTCCACCCCAGACTGACACCACCCAAGACTGACTACACCCAATACTGACTCCACCCAAGACTGACTCCACCCAAGACTGACTCCACCCAAGACTGACTCCACCCAAGACTGACTCCACCCAAGACTGACTCCACCCAAGACTGACTCAACCCAAGCAAGACTCCACCCAAGACTGACTCCACCGAAGACTGACTCCTCCCAAAACTGACTCCAGCCAAGACTGACTCCACCCAAGACTAACTCTGCCCAAACTGACACCACCTAAAACTGACTCCATGCAGTAATGAATCTGCACAGTACTGACTCCTTACAGGGACAGACTCCTATTGAGACTAACACCTTACAATACTGACTACTGCCAAGACTAATTTCAACCAATACTGACGCCTACCAATACTTACTCCTGCCAAAACAGACTCCTGCCGAGCCTGACTCCTGCCAATACTGACTCCTGTCGATTGACTCCTGCTGGGCTCAAGCTGATTCTATACTCGCCGAACTATTCAATGCTAAACCGTATGTTTCACATTTTTGAGCCATTCATTTTTGAGTCTTGTACGGGCTAGACCTCTCGAATCTATTTACCAAAAATAGCGATTGAGACATCTAGTTGCCGAAAAATTTATGATACTGCACTCATAAGGAGCCCAGCTTATACCCACAGAAGACATTCTGCAATACAAGTTTAATATAAAATATGGGAGCACTCTGAGAAAAGCTACATACACTGTTCACGCGAGCAGTGGTCGCAGATAATCGAAAAAATACAACTGCCAATAAAAATGTATTTATTAAAAATTCTTAAGAAAAATTAAAATGAGGCGAAGAGAAAACAATTGCATTTTGTAAATGCAAACAGGCAATCACTCTGAGGGAACCCATTTACCCTGACACCATTAGTAGCCTATTTGATACTTTCATGCTACCTTGGCCTTAACTTTTGCCCACCTTCACGGATGTCATCTACTGCATAAGACCGAAAACATATTAATTTTATTTAAAAATGCTTTAAAAAACAAAATAGTAATAATAAAACCTCGGGTGTTTGAAAATGGAGGCTTAAACCTCATTTTAATTTTTTTTTTTTTTTGTAAATTTGAAATATTTTTTAAAAAATTTATTTTTTTCTGTTTATAGTTGTTGTGAGTAATTACGAAAAAAAGTTGATTGTCAGAGTCAAATCCAGAATGACCACCACTCGACCAGAATGAATGTGTAGGAGAAAGCCCTCTTGAGGGGGGGGGGGAGGCAGTGACCAGCCCAAACTATTGCAGTAGTCCAGCACCAGGCCCCCAGTAGCCCATTTTTCTAACTATTAATAATAAATTATATATTATAAAAATTGCCATAATGAATTTGCTTGCCTGTAGATATTAGTTCGGTTTATGACAGATAAGCTGGACAGCATTATGAAGTAAGTGTGACGGTGCCTCGTGCATTATATGTCTACTCGCCTTGCACACATGATAGCCGTGCAGCATGCCGGTTGCAAATTGTAAGCAATCATTTCATTTCATAATAAGAAAGCATAAACGATTTTTTCCACGTTAATTTCAGTACCAAAATTTTGGTTTCAAGAAATCACTCCCAAAACAGCTTTTTCACTCTTAGAAAACATAGCAGTTTAAGAGAAAATATAGAAATTTAATTAAATAATGTGAGTTTCTAAGTGCTACTTATGATCAGACATGATATTTGTTGAACAAAGAATGTTCATATTATATATAAGCATATCTGATTACCTTTATATGCCTAGCTCTTAATTACCTTCCAACCGTAACCTCTTAAATCTTATAAATGAATATAATTAATTTACCAGTGAACTTTCTACGGGTTTTATCTTACTAATACGTTTCTTCGGAATTTCTTTAATGGGAAACAGAGTAAATAAGAAATACACAACAACGGACATAACCAATGCATTTTTTTTTCTGAGTCATTAATAATGTAGTAAAAAGTTTTCAATACCATCCATGTAACTCTTTCGATATCTCTGGTATCATCAGTGAAAACAGTACCAAAAGGGCGATTCACAGACTACCATAATTTTCCATAATAACACCTGAGCTTCAATTTCATCGAAGATATTTTGATTTCAATACTCAAAGTAAAATATAATATACATTGTTTGGGTATTAAAGTATCTGGTGCATATAAAGATTGTGTGCTCCACATAAAATGTATGATTTTTTAATACAGCATGTTCATTTTAAGTGAATCCTTCTAACTTGAGATAAATTAAAGTTTAACTTATGATCATTTAACACGTAGTATGTTTACGCAATACTTTTTAAATCTCTGCGGTAGACTATAGACAATAATCTGTGGTGGTTAAGAGGTATCTTTGACGCTATTTCCCATCTGTGTGATACAGGTTGGTTCATAGGATCTCAGTTAATGTTACCAGGCACAGACTATAGGGTGCCTTGAAGGTTGGGGGTAGCAGGGTAACATTAAGGTAGTCATTCTGTGTTTCAATTTACTGGTTGGTTATATTGTCACGAGATTAAACTTTACAGAAACAATTCAGAGGTGGTACCCTAATTAATGTACTCGTGCTAACAGTAGTCGGTGTCTTGGGGGTGGCTCTGGGCATCGGAGGGGTTTCTTTGAACAACGACTTGATACTTATCTAGTCTTGTAGTTCTGGTCTGTTGTCAACAGGCTGAGGTCTGGTGCTTCGGGCGTCCTTGGAAAAGGCCCTGGTTGCGGTGACTTGTCTCCACGACTGCGGCTCCGGGTTCGCTTCTCGACATACGCCTCCACGACTCGCTTCTTCTGGTACTCCCGATCGGAATTGCTCTCGCGCACTTCTGCGTCGACTGACCTGGTTCAACTGCCCCCCCCCCCCC
>NQII01004887.1:142482-157020 GCA_002778355.1 Clitarchus hookeri
GGACGTGAGACAGGAGGAGGGCATATAAATCAAGAAGTTCCTCCGCTGCTTTGCCAGCGGTGTTAGGTTTTCCTGTTTGTCGTATTTCAGAACTTCCCTAAGTGCAGAACACGCTGGATTTGCCCCGACAATCTGAACGTCGCTGTAATGTATGGAATAAGGGGTGTCCATCCAGCAAGAGAGAGAACAAGAAGTAGAATATTTTGATTCTCCCACCTTCACTCTCACTTTTGAGTATTGTTTGGTAATTTTCAGTATGCTGTGACAACGTAAATTCGAAATAATTTGCAATAAGTGCTTGGTTGTCTGTACAGTGCGATAACCGTTAAAGAAAAATCGTGTCTTTAATTTTAATTTAAGTACTAGCAAAAACAGTCGTTAAGTTAATAGCTGGTGTGGTTCTCAGTTAGTTGATTGCTTTCGAAGTCGTTCTTGTGAATGTGAGTCTAGTGTATTTCCACGGCACCACTTTGCTTGATTAATTATGCAACAATTTGCAGACTACTTGCATGTTTCGAGAGCTTACGACTTTTAAGAACACTGCCAGAAAGTTCTTCTTTTAATGTTCTATGTTCTCTCCGCATCGTAATGGTTACTTCCTTGTATTTTGGCTAACGATGTTAAATATTTGCTGAAATGTATAAACATGCTTAAATATCATTACATGCTGCTCATACGATGCTCAAGGAGTCATGGCAATGCCGTAGAAGTTGAATTCATGCGAATTTACTCTATTCGATGAACATGGCCATACACAGGATATCTCTCTGTTTCACTGTATCTCTCTCTCTCTCTCTGTGTCTGTCTCCCTCTCTCCTGTGTGCGATCAGAAACTAAATGCGAAAGATTAACACTGGAAACATTAATCATTAGGTACAAATGTGTCGAGAAAAACACAACTATTTTTACTATCTAAACTCAAACATTGGATCTGAAAAAATAGTGTAAATAAAAAATTTGAGAAAATATTTTGACGAAACGAGTGATCAGATTATGTACAGTTACACAAAAATCTCAGAAATCACTGCAAAAAATTAAAAGTCCCTTCAATATCACAGAAATAATAAATATGCACCCCAAATTTTATTTCAAACTCGGGCTTCTGAAGGCACAGTTATTTTTTAAATGGCGTGTCATTAATATGCATGCCAAAATTAACTTTAAAAAATTTTGTAAGCTGTTTTCTCAAAAATATGCCATTTTAAATTAACTCACGAAGAGTTAATAAAAATAGACTTTTAATATATATAATAGCCTAGTATAAACATCAACTGCCAGATGCAGATATTCCACTTCACCTTTAATAACTATATACGTGAATGCCTCTTGATTGGTATATCCCATAAAGGAAGTCCGTCTTCAAGAGCTGGCAGACAGTTGATGTTCTGCAGCGTTGAATGTGTTGGTGATTATTTTCTCCAGTCATATCATCAGCACTTGGTATATTCTTTTAAAATTATCCTTCAGAATTCTGTACTATTCAATGTAACAGACCAACCTTCCGCCTACGTACCATCAATATGACATTTAGTTGCCAAGCATGGGTATATATATGTTTTCTCTTTTGGAATATAGAGCTGATAGGAACGCTTGAGACAATTTTCGTTTCAAAAATGTTGCGGAAGAGAGCGAACCAGGAGAGGAACATTTTACTATAATTAATTGATGTTCTCTCTCATAATTTTTTTGAAATATATAGCTCTGATTGTTCTTTTTAGTCTTGATTTATGCGCTACGTTTGGCCAATCAGAAGATTGTCAATACTATGAGAATCCCGGGCTTCCTACCTCTCTACTTTCATCCCCTTACATGCTGTCCATTTTGAGATCTGCATTCATGCAACACAGTTTAGCCGTAATACAGACCTTGCAAAAATACGCGTCTGTTGATCTTCTGTAGTCTTAGTGCTCTGTAGCGAAGCTTCGGAAGGAGAAATGGATCACGGGAGGGGTTAAGCCGCACCGCAGCAGGAAATGGCTGCAGTAACTCAGTCACAGTGGAAGAAACGCAGTGAAGAGGTTAGAGGGGTGGAAGAACCGCCGAAAACATCGTAAACCGGTTTGATGCACTGCGGGCCAGAGCGCTGCCAACTTGTGCTGCCCACTTTCTACAATATAGCGTTTTTAACTTACGCAAGGCGGCGGCGGCGGCGTCTGTTAACAAATTGCCCTGACGGAGTGCAACTGCGCCCGGGTGTAGGGGCAGCCGAATTTATGCCCTCCGTGCAATAAAGTTCTGTTCGGAGTGGCTGATCGGCATGAAAAATGAATATGTCCAACATGTTTTTTATTTCACCTATCAGTAGCGTACACAGGACGGGCTCACATGGGGTTATAACCCTACTACACCACGGCCCCTCATGAGGAGTATGAATGAAAATGTGGGAATTATGTGTATATAACATTAAGCATTAGTGGAAACAGAAATGCTACTAGTGCTGGTGTTTGTGTACACACTGGCATATCGTTTACAATTGGCTCGAATATTTTTTTGCCACCTTATATGTAGAGTTACATGAACGCCTGCGGGGTGTATCTGAGTACGTAAGGGATTTGATTTTTAATTTATTCACACAGCTATTATTCGCAGCATTAAATTATCTGTATACACTATTACTCGTTTNAAGCATTAAATTATCTGTATCCACTATTACTCGTTTTAATTCACAGTGAGCGCAATATTTAGTCTCTATTACAACTCTAATTAAGTCCCTTATTTATGTCTCTGTTTTGTTATTGTCAATTAGCTCATACTTATCATTACCACACATTCAGTCTGTCTGTTGCCATCATTTGTAATGTCTTTCACTCACGCATCCAGTCCAATAGTCCAGGCTGTAGTCGTAATCTTCACTGGTTTGATGTTCGCAGTCGCAGATTTTCCTCCCGCTGGTCTCTTCTCTCGCCGCGCGCTTCTATTCTCGCTAGTCGTATATCGCTGAAACTCATCCATTCAACAACTGCCGGCTCGGAGGCCCGACGCACTATTTATACTCTACTGGCCTTGACCTGGAAAATTCACTACACTCCAAGTCCAGCTGAGAGAAACTAAGTCAGTAATCTAGAGATTTCTTCAAATGTCTCAAAGTCACCCGATATCCAAGGTCGGGAGTGGCACGCTCCCTGATAGGCATAACAGGCACGCTTTGTAAACATTCATTTGTCAACAGCAGCTGCGTCTGCAACTTATAGCGCGGGCGTTAATAAATCGCCCGTGCCTTGCATACTCGGAGCAACTGCCTGTAATAGTAGTAAGAATGTATCCTGTCGATTCCCAAATATTTATTCATAGCTTAAACCATTTTTATAACTTTCTCGTTTGGTGAAGGAAGATAGCTAGAGGGTTGAGGCATGTTAATGGGAATTAGAAGAATATTTTGAGCAACCGGTAGTTGTACGACAGGGATCGTTGATTATGAGCTAGAAAGTGAAGCTTCGAAAACTGCCACCTTACAAGTGTAATAGTAGTTAGGAATACACATCCGTAAACCTTACTGAGCGTAAATCTGTATATATGTAAAAGATTACGATCCAAATAACTAAAGTCTCATTTGCGCAATTCTTAGCTTATTGCACACAAAGCACACAGTAATAATGACCACTTGTGCTATGAGAACTGAATAAGCTAGCTGAAACCATTATCTAATACGCAGTGAATCGTCCCATTTTGTACATTTTTTCAGGATAGCTTAGTCAGAAATTCTTGTTAGTTATAACATTATAGTAAATATATGGAAATAAATTCTTAATTTTTTCCTGGATACACTAATTTTCATCATGTGTGTATTTATCAGCGAACGTGCTGCATGAACAAAACTCTTCTGGAGTCACATGCACTGGCACGAGCCAGTTCATATTCGCAGTGGTTGCAATTAACGGACGTTCTGTGCCTGAATGCAGCTAATAAGAGCGCAAGTTGTCGCCACCTCTGTGCACACTGCATAAATGTTCGTTAATAGCGCATCTGTTAAAGCGGAAATTTAATGAAATTAAATACACGCAATTTTTTTTAAATGCGAGAGAGACAATGTGCGTGTTGTCATTGAATCGGGTGTAGACTGATAAGTTGCTATAAAATTTGTGTAATTCCTTTGTAAGCGAATTTTTTTCTTTCATTCTTAAAATGTGTGTTTGTTATGTAATTTTAAACANAGTTTTCCATTAAATTTGTGTAATTCCTTTGTAAGCGAATTTTTTTCTTTCATTCTTAAAATGTGTGTTTGTTATGTAATTTTAAACAAAACCGGTTATAGAAAAAAAATACAAGAGAAAGTTCAAAACCACGTAAACATGTAATTCTGGAAGTTTCATGACATGAAATCCGTTTCAAAGTGTTTAACTCAAGTATTTACGTGCGCTGTAGAAGAAATGGTTAACAATTATCACTCTGAGAAATATTTGTATTGCTCTAAATCCAGGAATTTTTACAGTAAGAGAAAAAAATTTAATATTTTAATTTCAAAAGTGACTGTGGTGCAGAATTTTAACTGTTTTGAAGGCAACAGTTTCGAAGTTATAAAGTATTCTGATACTGTAATAACTACAGAAATTAACGTCGAAGTATGATAACTTTGTTATTTCTTTCGTTATAACGTAGCAACTGGTTTACAATACTAAATTGAAGTAATTGTGTAATGTTCCGCTATTAAAGTTTCCTTTTGAAAGATTGTGAACGTTAAAACTTTGCTTGCATGGTCATATTCCTTTCTTATTTTATAGTATTACCAAATGACACTAACTTACTAAAGAACATGAATTTGCAGTCTCATGCAGAACGCTGTTTCAATAAATTGTGTACCGATTCGCTTACTTTAAGTCACCGTTATTCACTGTTGTTCCTCAAAAGATCTAAATAATCTGAAAAATATATAATTTTATCAAAACTTTATTATAGTCACTTAGTAAAGTAAGATTATTATATATGCAGATCCATCAGTTAATCCAAACTTTGCGTTGTTTAATACAGAATAAACGAGTCCTTTGACATCTAAGCGAAATTACTTGCACTGGTGTAACTTAAGACATGTACACATTGACATCAGCTCTCAAGACCTCGTTTGTTAATAGCGTCCATAATCTCTCAGCTTTCAGCTACACATAGACTCGTAAATTTCTGTTTTTCTGAATAGGATATTTTCATTTACTGCCGTCTGATTTTCTTCTAGAGTACAGTCATCCCTTATTATAACGTCAAAATCCCATGGCGGCCCAGCTTAAAGTTTGACTTGCATTCCCTCAACACCCAAGATTTTTAATATTAATGTTTTGAAATCATTATTTTATATTTATACTAAATTTTGTTCAAATTGTGGGCATACTTATAGGTGCTATTTCCTTGCATGGAAAAAAATTGGACCGTAAACTTTATCCATACTGGCATGTCAAACTAAAAAATTTGGTGTTTTCAGCGCGTAAAAACAATAAGAAACTAATTTACTTGCTGAAATGTAATAATTAACATTGAAATAAGATACTATCAGCTACTTCTAAAAATCTTTAAATTCATGCTATAAAATGTTTTGCAATATTTTTATATTGCTCAAAATTGAACAATTTAGCATGACTTTGATTTGTAGCACTCTGATATATTTGTAAAATAAATTTTGCTAACCACGACTTTATATTAATTAAGACAAAGCCTTTCAGTCACCCTTGTTAAAATGTTTCTAAATGTTTTGGTTTATTTTATTTAACGTCCCAAAAACACTAGAATTTATTCCGTAGAGTTTATCATAAAAATGTAAATTGTTTTAGTTTTTAAACTTAAAATTTATTATTACCTTCTACTGCAACGCGATATTTAGTTCAACGATTTTGTTATGCTCAAACAACCTCTTACAAAGTCACAACTGACGTCCGATATTAAAATCTCTTCTCATGGTTGCCAACTGCTGGAAACTTGCGGCGCGTGCACTTAGAAAATGTGTACTCTTACCCGCCCTTACTACATAAAAGAAACTTCACTGTGTTACGCGTGTCTAGTTGTGATTCCTCACTATACAAAACGGTTAATTCTATTAAAACGTCTATGTACTCTCTTGAGTTCTTCTAAAGTGGTTTCCTACTCTCTTTTCATATCATGGATTACATTTTCTCCAGTACGCATGTTCGTCGTGTAAGTAAAACATAGAATGACTCGCCCAAATTTGATGTTATCGAATCATAGAAAACCCTTTCACTCATATTAAAAATATATATTTAAATTTCTGAAAACGTGAGTTCCTTTATGTTTGGCTGTTTCTGTAAAACTGCATGTTCAGACGAACAAGCCAATGCTGCACATTTAAACTATTTTCGTGCCGAACTCTAGTTAATTTCATGGGACCTGTTAGTAATTATCGCGAATGTTGTATCTCCATGAAATCGGATTTTCCTTTGTGTAAAAAACCCTTTGACTAACTATGCAGTCGTTTTATTGCTGTGTTAATTTCAACTCATTGCACTTTTTGTAAAGTTCTTTGAAATACGTTGTGTTCGTTTTGGATCCCCAACGAGTAACAATATTGTTGGAACTCGAGAACTATGTGCAAATGGTTTATTACGTACTTTAGTTTCCATCCCTTTTAAAATAAAAATGAGGTACTGCGAAACTAGTGATGCTCGTCTAGGAAAAAATAAATTCCATGTTAATTTGTAAAATTCGAACTGACGAAGTTCACCCGTAACGGAATTTATATGAAGACAATGTACGGTAAATTTACCGTGACCAGTTCATTTATTTATCTTTATGGTAAACCAGTTGGTTAGAAGATAGAACTGTAAAACTTAATAAATGACAGCAATCCGTAAAACAGATTTCACGCAGAAAAGCTGTGACTCCGTTGACAGAGTCTTTCTTTCACCCCGACAGTCTAGAGGTCTATTCCAGGCTGGGAAACAGCACATTTTCGTATGAGCAAAATTTAATGGATGTGGCATTACATCGCTTCATCATCGGGGCCTCATTCCGTGTCATCCCTCGTTGCGCTGACGGACACCTACGGGCCGCATCTCGAAAGATCTATCACCTCAGTGAGTCTTCAGTGTACAGTGCCTGGCGGCTTGTAGGCCAAAAGCACGCGACTACAGAGGAATTAATAATGCATCAGTGAGACAGCCACTTGCAACACGAACTCCAATCGTACACCTCAGAAAAATGGCGCCATTGGCCTGCGACATGTTAGAACTCCGTTCGCAAATCAGCACCTGGTAACCCACCCGCCAGCTGGCAGCCGCAGCATGTCGTAGCTAATCAGAAACAAGGCCAGTGCCAGGACCACGTGCACCCAATAAGAGAAAGAGTTCACTCACATCAAATAACCGCCACGGCATTTCGTCTCTGTGCACTTATCTGCTATTTGCCTCAGTAGTAACCCATCTAACTACCGACCATTCCTCCACACTGCTCAAGGCTCACTATCATCCACCATGTTAAATTATCCATGTAACCCCATTACTTTATAGTCAGTAAAATAACCAAATATATCTTGTGGTAGGTTTATACTTCACAAATGCCTTCAAGTGTAGTCGACCGATTCTATCCACATTTTTTCTGGTAACTGTGAACCGTGAAGTATCTTTTGATAATTTTAAAACGATGCTGCATTAATTGCGTTATAATTATTTGACAAACGTTCAGGATTTGTGTATGTTGTACAGCGTATATTTCCAGAGAGGTATAGTTGTATTTTCAAAATAAGTGTACCTAACCAACTGTAATAAGCTAAAAACCAGTCATTCAATATGCCGTGTAGCCCGACCCTTAAGGCTCCCGCCTATCTGGAAATTTTTCCCGTCTTTGAGACGGAGGAGCGCGGGCGCGATAAGGGCGACAATGCCACGCGCTTCAAGTACGCCATCGCCGCTAAGTGCAAGTCCAAGCACTGGCACGCAGTGTTCTCGTTGCATCGCGTGTACCTGTGGGACTTTTATGTGTGGCCCTATTTTTTTATTGATGGAAAGTCTGTAGGAAGGTTTAATGCAGGGCCTTTGAGTTATTTCGTCTGGATCTGGCTCGTATACTTTGAACCACAGCGCTATAAAAAGGCCATTTTTAGCCATTTTGGAGTATTCAAAAATGGTGTTTCTAATGTGCGTGACTCCTTAAAAGCACTCAACAGCCCTCGTAAGAAGTATGCGTCCTTTATGTAGATCAGCATACTGGACGCACATTGAAAAGTTTCTTTGAATAACGTGTATTTCAAACATACTGCAACGTAGTTCAAGCGCCAGGTATGCGGGAGCCTTAACTACGGCGATCAGGGCACCATCGTGCCTATCAACGCACTGCGGCCGTTGGCTCGACCTTGGGTAAACTTTTCAAACGCTTTTTAGAAGACATAAATAACAGAAATCTTCTACTAATAAGCTGCCGCTGACTGACGACGAACCAAATAAACGCACTGCGAATAAGCACTCCGGGAATTTCAATTCACTGCAGTTCAGTTGAAATCATCATCAAAAGTGCTACGTTCAGTTTAGCTGTTTCCATTAGTATATTTTCCAGCTACACTATTCTCAAATGATTTCCACTCTTTAACTTAGAGGTAGCGTGAAGGGGCCTCACTGAATGTTGCTGACTCAATGGAAGCATGAATTCTGAGTCCTTCAAAACACCGCTATGAACCTTCGAAATTTCATATTCGTAGCGGTTGTTTATTACAGAAGATTTCCTCTTTACCATATTCAATTGTTGTCAACACCTCGTGTAATTCAAGTCCGTTTCCTGTAGTTATCATTTTAGGCTTGTCTGTGAGAANTATCTTAGAGGTAGCGTGAAGGGACCTCACTGAATGTTGCTGACTCAATGGAAGCATGAATTCTGAGTCCTTCAAAACACCTCTATGAACCTTCGAAATTTCATATTCGTAGCAGTTGTTTATTACAGAAGATTTCCTCTTTGCCATATTCAATTGTTGTCAACACCTCGTGTAATTCAAGTCCGTTTCCTGTAGTTATCATTTTAGGCTTGTCTGTGAGAAGTTCGCCACTTCCAGAATACACGTCGCTATTGCGTACAAACTAAGTATTTTGCCAGTTCAACCAAGGGAATCAAACGTAGTTGATGCTACCACTTCGACAATATTAAGTTTTAATTTTGGTTAGGCAGTTGTAATTCACTTTTTATGGGAATAATGTTACAATACAACTTACGTGTAGCCACAACTACTTTATTTTGGAGTTTGAGGGAGGGCACACTACACTTTTCGGTTTGTTTTAACCACTTGGCGGCAACGCTCCTGGAGTGGAAGGCAGCAGGCACACATGACAAACTTGCATGGTAGCCTACCTACAGGCGTTTCCATCACCCGTAGAGAGCATTCATTCAAGCCATCCTTTTCATTGCTGCCAACATCGCGATACTTCTTCAATTCTCAGCTAACTGATTTCTATAATTTTAACATTTGTTTAGTTGAGATCGTTGTGAATAGATATTTCCTTAAATATGTTGCTCGTCTTCGAACTAAGAAAAAACTCTCATTAGTACTACCCACCATAATAAAAATGACAGGGGTGACAACCCTCTTATTGCAGACAACTTTCTGCCGTCAGGTTTTATGAAATATTGATGATGGTGTATTGAGCAGTATGACGTAATTAACAAAAAGGGCCATCTTGTTGCAACTGCCAAGGATCCACCGTTTTAGTTTGAANTATTGAGCAGTATGACGTAATTAACAAAAAGGGCCATCTTGTTGCAACTGCCAAGGATCCACCGTTTTAGTTTGAATCGTGTAGCTTGTAGATAATACAACCTACGTGAGTCTTTGGTATGCTGTTGTGGCCACTGGACTGACTAAGGGAGAGAACATTAATAACACTTACTGTAAACAATATGTCCCATGCATTGATAAGCTTATAGTACTGAAGCTGTCAGGTAGATTTCTGGTGACAGTCGGTGTTTGATTCTCCGCAGGAAGTATCGGTATCGACTATGCGCCTGGAACTCTGTCGCTGCCACCGAAAGTTTTGAGTGCGTTTTACTTTGAAACAGTGGGTGCTCGTCAGTTGCTAAAAGACGGTCATTTTTCANGCCACCGAAAGTTTTGAGTGCGTTTTACTTTGAAACAGTGGGTGCTCGTCAGTTGCTAAAAGACGGTCATTTTTCAACATTAAATCATACTACTCAGTTAACCAGCATCAAACGCCCGTAAATCCTGACGGAGAACGTTGTCTCCAACAAGAGTGGGGATACCCATGTTATTTTCATTACGGTAGAGTTACTCTCTGTATAGAGTTAACTCTTAGGATGATACCGATAACATAAAACAATGTTTCGAGAATTGTAATTTCATTTAACTTATTTTCCGATGTCTTGCACAAATATACTTTAAAATCTCAATTTTTATATCATTATACCTCCCTTGATATTCAGTTAAGGTGGAAAGTGTATATATATATATATATATATATATATATATATATATATGTGTGTGTGTGTGTGTGTGTGTGTGTGTGTGTGTGTGTGTGTGTCAGTCGACTTCTGCTCCATTCTGTACATAAAATTATCTATCAGATTTGTCTTTCTAGTGAGAGTAACTATACGTAACAAACCTTTGACAAAATTTACTTGTAAATCCCCAGTTCTCTTAGATAAATTTAAGATTCTTCGCTTCCAGTTTTTACTGGAATATATTGTGTGCAGGTATTTCAAAGAGCGCATACGTAACAGCGTAGGCCGGGATCTAACTAAATTTTCAGAATTTCTAGCAGAGTATTGCACGAATATAAATAACAAAGTTGAACCTCTAAACGCGTTAAGAGTGTCTAATTGAAGTAACATTTGGTGCATTTAGAATAGTTCAAATGTTTTATAAAAAATTAAAAATATATAACTTCCTTAGGTAAAATAAGAGTACGAATCTCTCATTCTGCAACCAAATGCTATTGTGCGTTAATGTGTAAATAATATTTTTATACGCTAGATAGGTTTTANGAATCTCTCATTCTGCAACCAAATGCTATTGTGCGTTAATGTGTAAATAATATTTTTATACGCTAGATAGGTTTTAGATGTTTCGGGATAAATTTCAGAAGTTCCTTGCAGGACAGACAATACATTTGCGATGGTAACAATTCTTTTATTGTTAAAGCGTAGGAAATTGAGACCACATTTTTCTCCAGACATTATTTACGTTTATGAATAATTTTATTTTAATTTCTTCCTTCCTTCCCATTACAATGCCACATTATTTACTCACTTCACAGACATTTTGAGCTTGTTTATTGCCAAAAACCAGTTGATATGATTCTTCTAAATTAAAGAAAATTGCTCCAGTTCACACCTTCAAAAATATCTGAGGTCACTTGTTCTGTTGCCAGTCATCCTGCATTAACTGAAAATCATAACGCTGTACATGTAGTTTTTTGCTGATATATGAGAATATCTCGGTTTTGTAGTATTATAATTTTACTTTTAACACAGGACCTCCCAAGTAAAACTTTTTAAACACTTAAGGTTAAGTCCTGTTATAAGGAAGCATTCTGACGACGATGGAAAATAGCATAAGAAAGTTTTGTTCGTTTTCTGTTTACTCAGAATTTGAAGCAATGGCAATAGGATTTTAATACAGCAATTTATTCAGAAAAGATATAGTATTGTCGCTATTGATTGAAGCATTGCTTTACAGAAGATTAAATATCCTAAACAGAGAACTCTTTATGACAATTTTTGTTGACTTTAACACTATTCAACGACCATAATAATGTTTCAATAACCAGATTTGTAAACTGGCGACAAAATTTTAACTCTTATTTGCTTCCTGAAAAAAAAATTTTTTACATTGTCTAATTCCACAAAATTTTAAAAAGTTGCATAGACACATCTGCTTAAAATGAGACCAATAATTACACCCTTAAACGCTGTTTCCTCTCTGAAGACAAATATTACTTGCAGGTCAGTTAACGAAATAATTGTATGGACGTATTAAAATAAATATTATGTCTGTTTTTAAAAAACTCTTATATATAGATACCTTACGCGTGGAAAATCTAGGAAATTTTAACATTGTTTGGTACCCGGGAATAATTCATAAAAAATCTTGGATATTATACATTTCAAAAGAATGTACATTTAAGTATCAACAAACACATACTATTGTGAGAAATTATTAATTACAACGTTCCAAGAAACTGTGAACTATGGAAGTATGAAGGCCGCATAGCTATCCATGTCGCAAATAAAATCAATGCATCCTGGTTGTCTCATGCTGTAAACAATTGTCCAAAAACTTATGCCCGTGATACGTTATCTTGTGATGATGAACGAGTTAATTATCAGGAGCAGAGGGGGCGAAAAACTGCCATCTNATAAAATCAATGCATCCTGGTTGTCTCATGCTGTAAACAATTGTCCAAAAACTTATGCCCGTGATACGTTATCTTGTGATGATGAACGAGTTAATTATCAGGAGCAGAGGGGGCGAAAAACTGACATCTTGAAAGACAGAAACATTAACATTTTCTTACTTTTTTTTCACAAGATGCAAATGTGAAACGAGCTTTCTTTAAATGCAGCTCGTTTAATACATTAAATAAAGATATTTTTAATACTAAATACCAAATACTTGTGAAATACAAATAGAGGAGAAAAGGAGACTTTGGCGCGGAACGTTGGAGCTCTGTCAATCCGGTCAACCGGTGGCCATCTTGGATCCAGGTGACGTTGACTTTGACCTTTGTCATTCATCCTGCTGAACTTTGGCCTTGACCCCGGTGGCTTTTAAACTTGAAACCCCAAATAAATTATAAAGATTTAAAAATATATAAAAGAATTATTTTCAAAATTATTAAAAAATTGTTAAAAATTATTAAAAATCAAAACATCCCATAAATTTATTTGGAAAATATTATTCAAAATTATTATTAAAAAATTACTATTGAACATTATTAAAAAATTTATTTTCAAAATTTTCACCCCCACCATTCTTCAATTATACTCATTCCGTCTTATGCAGCCATCTTGAATTTTTTCGTTTGTAATTTGTTTATACATTGTTGGAGGCAGCCATCATAGTTTTTAATAAGTCATTTTTTTATATATTGCTGGGAGATGCCTTCTTGGTTTTTCGTTTGTCATTTGTTTATACATTGCTGGAGGACGCCATCTTGGTTTTATTATGTTTTCAACACCTAGATGGCGCTGATGTATTAATCATCTGCATTGTCACTAGGTGACAGCCATATTTGTTAAAGTTTTTTAAAGTATAGGTTTTGCTGTCCATACCCTCTATATTGGATTCTATTTTCAACACATAGGTGGCGTTAATTTCTCGATTCAGCCGCCAAGTGAGCTAACAGCACCCATATTTACAGACATAGGAATAATATTTAAGTTATTATTCCTATTTTTAAAAAAAAGATTTGTTTCACTTAACAGTAGACCTACATGCATGATCCTGGACTTTGACTACATGCATATTGTATCAAATAAAAATTTCAAGTTGTTCAATCATAAAAAGTATTGTTTATTTATTATATAATTATAAAAATAGTACAATGATATTTTATATAATACTTTTTAATAAAAAAAAATTTTCTATACCTTTTAAATTTTATATATACTCTGGCAAATCAGGTAAACATGAAATAAAACACAATTTTATTCGCAGGCATTTTTCAATTAATATTTTACAGTTACTCATGCCTTAAAAAATTACAATATTCTTCAATATACATGCATCTCAATATATGCAACTTTGATGTAGGTTATAGACTGTTATGCATCTCGTTATTCACACTCGTGTTTTTCCTTGTGCGAAAATGTCGTGACATTTATTACACCGATACACTGTGCAGGGCGGGTTATGAAGGAAATAGTGATGCAACGAATATTCGCATTCGCATTCGCATTCGCGAATATTCGCATGTTTTTGAACATTCGCATTCGCATTCGCATTCGCAAAAATGATGCCAATATTTTGCGAATGTATTTGGCAATGAAAAATGAAAATGTCTATTAAATAATAATGCAACTGCTATGATTAAGACATATTTGTTTATTAACATATTTTGTATGTATAAGAGTGTATTTTAATGATATTTGGGAAACAGCCTTGCAGTTATTCACTAGATTACATAGCAGAAACACACTTTTGATATTCTTTTATTCTTATTTACCTAAGCAAAATTAAATTAAGGCAGGTAATGTCTTAAAAATTCTAAACTATATTATAACACAACTGTATGATCAAATACCATTGAACTGCTTTAACACAAAACAATGGAATAAGATATAACCCAACCTTTTTAATTATACAAATCAACTTTAAATGAGATCTTTTGTAAAAACACTTAACAATATGCCTTTATGCAACCTAAAGGGTATCTTATTCAAATATGTGAGATCCTTTAATGAACTAGTAATCATGTTTAATTGTAAATCAAATCGACTTCTTATGAATAAAGTTAAAAATATATTGTGAAGAAAAACAAACAATATAATAATCTTCTTTCCAATTAAAACAAATATGTTCTTAACATGTTGTTAATTTTAACTTTGGTACTAAAACTAACTCACTAATTATGTAATTTTTAAGATATCCATTAAACATTACTTCTT
>NQII01004887.1:157079-183540 GCA_002778355.1 Clitarchus hookeri
ACTTTTATTGTCCAAAGTTACAGTGATCTGTACATATATGAGACCTAGCCCCTTTTATATCTTCTCGGACGGTGGAATCTAGCTATCCCACGATGCTGGTGGCTGGCGTTGTCGTGCTGTCCCGGTGTCTCTCCCGGGAAGTCCTGGGCTCGATCCCTGGACGTGCAGTTCTCTCCTCGTCGCTCGTCGTTCCTCGTATCTGACTCTCTCGTGACTCCGGCGTAACTCCCGACTCCATTGTAACTTCGTTGTAACTGTCTTGTCGCTGCTGCTCCGTCGTAAACGTCTCGTAACTCTGGCGTAACTGACCTCAAATGTCCTTCACTCTCGTGTAACTCTCTTAACTGTCGCATAACTGACTTAATGGACCTCTGTGGCACCTGTATATATATATGTTTCTGTTCTATTTTCCATATAGCTCGGGACTTACCCTCTCGTGTTTGCGGTGGGATAGGGGTATGCGGGGTGCACTGTTTTTCCCCGATTAGTAATTTCTTGTGGCGAGGGGCGATAACATGCCCGGGACTCCCCGCGTTCGCAGCGTCACGTCGTGACTCAGGCAACATGACAGGTGCAGTTGGTTCGAACTCGGGGATTCCTCTGGTCGTTAGGCCATCGGTTTACGGCGTGGGTAAGAATAGCGTCGCCACTACTGGTAGGTATGAGCGGTACGCGTCAAGGTAACCTCAAACTAAATATTTACGAAAACATTATTAGCAGCTAACTTCATTCAGTAAGCCAGCAATCACGATTTGTTTACTTCGTTCAGAGTCGGGGCATATGGGCTACTCTCGGTTTTAACATGGCCGCCCGGCCGGCCAGTTATAAACGCGCAGTAAAATTCGAGTTCGTAGGCGCACGCTTTTGGCGCCATATTTTAAAAACCAACATTCGCATTCGCATTCGCGAATGTGGAAAAATCGACATACGTTGCATCACTAGTTGGAAACTCCACTTTTGAGGACATGTACCGAAGTCACAAGAGACTTGCTTGCAATAAACCTGGAACCGAGGTATTGATGAGAAATGCACTTCACATTTACAGGTTTTTGCAGGTCTAAGTATGCAATCTCAAAATTTGAGGTATGGTGTAGAGACCGGAGTTCAAAACCTGAAACCATAAAAGCATTGTAAAAAATGTAATTCATGAAAGACTTGTTTTTTTTTTTATTAATCTTTCAATCAATCTCACAATCTTCCCATTAATCAGGACCGCAATCAGCACTACAATCAGCACCACACACACCACAATCAGAACCACAAACTACAATCAGCACCACACGTGCCACAATCGGTACCACACGCACTAAAATCAGCAACACGCACCACAATAAACATCGCAATCAGCACCACAATCGGGGGTAATTTATGGGTCATTCATGGATCATTATAGGTGTTGTTTTATGGGTCACAATGGGTCATTAGGGGTCATTTATGGTTCATTCATAGGTCATTATGGGCCGGTCTTGTGATGGGTTGGTCTGCCATTAGTAAGTTGTCATCTTTAAGCACATCCATGAGTTCAAGCTGAGCGAAGATAACACGAGCACTAATTATTTTCACACTCAACAAAAATATATTCCCAGGCAGGGCAGCGGTGATAAGCTATAATTTACGTTTCAAGTGTGAAATATTCCAAGTCTTTTTAGCTAGCAACAAGCAGTTTATCAATGGAAGGTGAAGAGGCTTCTATATATCGTATTTTTCCTGTGTGCTGACTTTAATTTATTTTAAACTAATTATGTTTTATAAGAGATAAATGTGTTAGGAATGTGTGTGACGAGTGTTTTATTTTTCATCCATCAGTATGTTGTCTTTTTTTTCACGAATCAGTATGGTAATGTGTGTATTTTTCATCCATGAGTATGTTCTGTATTTTTTTTCATCCCTCAGTAAGGTTATGTGTATATTTTTNTAATGTGTGTATTTTTCATCCATGAGTATGTTCTGTATTTTTTTTCATCCCTCAGTAAGGTTATGTGTATATTTTTCGCAGGTGTCGAATCTGGACCCTTCTGTCAGTGTGCCCTTGTGTATTCTCGAATGGACTAAAGACAAAAGTATGTTCCTTTTTTTCGGCGTATTAAAGTTTGTGTGATAAAATAAATATGCATTCGTGAATTTTTTTGCAACTTATTAAAATTTTACATGATTATTGAATATGCAATCTATATATGTTGGAATAATAAATTTAAGGTAGCTAGCGTAAAGCCACCGCTGTAGGTAAGTGAGCTGTGGCCTCCTTTCCCACGCTCCAGGTGACCGCGCGCACCGCCAGCTGCTGCCTGCGTGTTCAGCAGGAAGAGCAAGTCCAATTCAACACCTGGTGCACCTGGTGCACCTGGTCGTGTGCGCGAGCTCAGATTACGACTGCACGTGTCTCACGTTTACTTCTGTAATAGGACTCGTGACCACTTCTTTAAGTATGCTTTTGTTTTAATAGTTTTTAAATGCATCATCAGTCTCACCTGCAATTTGGATATTTCGGGCTCTGTGTGTGTTGGTGTGTATGTGTGTGTGTCGCAAGTTACATNATCAGTCTCACCTGCAATTTGGATATTTCGGGCTCTGTGTGTGTTGGTGTGTATGTGTGTGTGTCGCAAGTTACAATTCCCAAAATTTTAAAATAAAATTATGTAGTCCTACCTCTAAACCCGAAAGGTAGATATTTCATCAAATAATCNGAGTTCGTAGGCGCACGCTTTTGGCGCCATATTTTAAAAACCAACATTCGCATTCGCATTCGCATTCGCGAATGTGGAAAAATCGACATACGTTGCATCACTAGTAGGAAACTCCACCTTTGAGGACATGTACCGAAGTCACAAGAGACTTGCTTGCAATAAACCTGGAACCGAGATATTGATGAGAAATGCACTTCACATTTACAGGTTTTTGCAGGTCTAAGTATGCAATCTCAAAATTTGAGGTATGGTNAGAAATGCACTTCACATTTACAGGTTTTTGCAGGTCTAAGTATGCAATCTCAAAATTTGAGGTATGGTGTAGAGATCGGAGTTCAAAACCTGAAACCATAAAAGCATTATAAAAAATGTAATTCATGAAAGACTTGTTTTTTTTTTTATTAATCTTTCAATCAATCTCACAATCTTCCCATTAATCAGGACCGCAATCAGCACTACAATCAGCANTTTTTTTTTATTAATCTTTCAATCAATCTCACAATCTTCCCATTAATCAGGACCGCAATCAGCACTACAATCAGCACCACACACACCACAATCAGAACCACAAACTACAATCAGCACCACACGTGCCACAATCGGTACCACACGCACTAAAATCAGCAACACGCACCACAATAAACATCGCAATCAGCACCACAATCGGGGGTAATTTATGGGTCATTCATGGATCATTATAGGTGTTGTTTTATGGGTCACAATGGGTCATTAGGGGTCATTTATGGTTCATTCATAGGTCATTATGGGCCGGTCTTGTGATGGGTTGGTCTGCCATTAGTCNGTCATTAGGGGTCATTTATGGTTCATTCATAGGTCATTATGGGCCGGTCTTGTGATGGGTTGGTCTGCCATTAGTCAGTTGTCATCTTTAAGCACATCCATGAGTTCAAGCTGAGCGAAGATAACACGAGCACTAATTATTTTCACACTCAACAAAAATATATTCCCAGGCAGGGCAGCGGTGATAAGCTATAAGTTACGTTTCAAGTGTGAAATATTCCAAGTCTTTTTAGCTAGCAACAAGCAGTTTATCAATGGAAGGTGAAGAGGCTTCTATATATCGTATTTTTCCTGTGTGCTGACTTTAATTTATTTTAAACTAATTATGTTTTATAAGAGATAAATGTGTTAGGAATGTGTGTGACGAGTGTTTTATTTTTCATACATCAGTATGTTTTTTTTTTTTTTCACGAATCAGTATGATAATGTGTGTATTTTTCATCCATGAGTATGTTCTGTATTTTTTTTCATCCCTCAGTAAGGTTATGTGTATATTTTTCGCAGGTGTCGAATCTGGACCCTTCTGTCAGTGTGCCCTTGTGTATTCTCGAATGGACTAAAGACAAAAGTATGTTCCTTTTTTTCGGCGTATTAAAGTTTGTGTGATAAAATAAATATGCATTCGTGAATTTTTTTGCAACTTATTAAAATTTTACATGATTATTGAATATGCAATCTATATATGTTGGAATAATAAATTTAAGGTAGCTAGCGTAAAGCCACCGCTGTAGGTAAGTGAGCTGTGGCCTCCTTTCCCACGCTCCAGGTGACCGCGCGCACCGCCAGCTGCTGCCTGCGTGTTCAGCAGGAAGAGCAAGTCCAATTCAACACCTGGTGCACCTGGTGCACCTGGTCGTGTGCGCGAGCTCAGATTACGACTGCACGTGTCTCACGTTTACTTCTGTAATAGGACTCGTGACCACTTCTTTAAGTATGCTTTTGTTTTAATAGTTTTTAAATGCATCATCAGTCTCACCTGCAATTTGGATATTTCGGGCTCTGTGTGTGTTGGTGTGTATGTGTGTGTGTCGCAAGTTACAATTCCCAAAATTTTAAAATAAAATTATGTAGTCCTACCTCTAAACCCGAAAGGTAGATATTTCATCAAATAATCTCGCTTTAAAAAATATATATAAATCTAGGTCCGTCGGTATATTTCATCACTTCCTGGGTAAACTGTATTTTCACTTTGCAATAAAAGTTTCAAGCACTACGGTGAGCCCACACCTCGTTTCGTCATTTGTCGTTGAAATAAAATTTGGACTTTGTACATTTCGATGAGGTTAAACGGTGGCGAATTATTAGTGATACCGGCTTGAGTGGTAACTAAATCAGATCACTGATTTTGGACGTCGATAATTTCCGTCCTGCGTATACTGTACAAAACCGACTTCTTCAGCTGTGGCACCTACATCACTACCAGCATCTACTGCCACCAGTGCAGCACAATCATCTACAGATGCTGCAACACCATCGATTTTTTCAGCTATGGCGCCCAACAAAATCTTCAATTGAGCCATCGAACTTTTCGTTTGAGGTGCCTAGAACACCATTGCCAGCGTTTCCTGTTTCTTTAGCTCCAGCACCTACATCTCCAACAGGTCTGTCCGAGTCTTTGCCTGAACCGTTACGTCGCCATCAGTGTCACTTTTGTGATAAAATATTTGCTTTCGGCCACAATGTACGGCGACATGACAGATTTAATTGTGCCAAAAAAAACCCTGTTGCATGTCATATTTGTATGACAAGTGCGGTAAGCAGTTCAGCGGTAGCAACCATTTACTTAGACATGCAAGTACCTGTAAAGGTTAAAAGCATTTCTCATCAATACCCAATACCACGATACCAGGTTTATTGCAAGCAGGTCTCTTGTGACTTCGGTACAAGTCCTCAAAAGTGTAGTTTCCTACATAACCCGCCCTCCACAGTGAGTCGGTGTAATAAATGTCACGATATTTTCGCACAAGGTAAACATGAGTGTGAATAACGAGATCCATAAAAGACTATAACTTACATCAAAGTTGCATATATTGAGATGCATGTATATGGAAGAATATTGTTATTTTTTAAGGCATGAGTGACTGTAATATATTTATTGATTTAAAAATGCCTGTGAATAAAATTGTGTTTTATTTCATGTTTACCTAATTTGCCAGACAATATTTAAAATTTAAAAGGTACAGAAATAAAATTAATTTAACATAAAAAGTATTGTATAAAGTATTATTGTACTATATGTAGTCAAATTCCCGCATCGTGCATGTAGGATTAATGTTTGGAAAAAATATTCTCGTTAAATAGAATCTTAAAATTACATATTATTTGTATGTCTATAAATATGAGTACCGTCATATCACCTGGCGGCTGAATCGAGAAATNGATTTAAAAATTCCTGTGAATAAAATTGTGTTTTATTTCATGTTTACCTAATTTGCCAGACAATATTTAAAATTTTAAAGGTACAGAAATAAAATTAATTTAACATAAAAAGTATTGTATAAAGTATTATTGTACTATATGTACAATTATATAATTAAATAAACAATAATTTTAAAATTTAACAACTTAAAATTTTTAATAAAAATATATATTTAATAAATTATGCATGTAGTCAAATTCCCGCATCGTGCATGTAGGATTAATGTTTGGAAAAAATATTCTCGTTAAATAGGATCTTAAAATTACATATTATTTGTATGTCTATAAATATGAGTACCGTCATATCACCTGGCGGCTGAATCGAGAAATNATCTTAAAATTACATATTATTTGTATGTCTATAAATATGAGTACCGTCATATCACCTGGCGGCTGAATCGAGAAATTAATGCCACCTATGTGTTGAAAATAGAATCCAACATGGAGGGCGCCAACAGCGCAGACTACACATTAAAAACATAAACAAATATTGCTACCGCCTAGTGGCGATATCGATTATTAATACACTTGCGCCACCTAGATGTTGAACACATATTAAAACCAAGATGGCGTCCTCCAGCAATGTATAAACAAATTACAAACGAAAAACCAAGATGGCGTCGTCCAGCAATGTATACACAAATGACAGATGAAAAAACCAATATGACTGTTTCCAGCAATGCATAAACAAATGACACACGAAAAAATCCAGATGGCTGCATACAATGGAATGAGTATTGGTGAAGGGTGGTAATTATAATATTAACATATTTAACACTAATAGAACCATATATATTAGGAGACCCAGATAACTGGTGGGAGTGTAAATTTAAAACAATTATAAAATTTATAAAAATAATTTTTTAAATAATTAATTTATATAATTTTTTTATAAACTTTTGGGATTTTTCGGGATTTTTTTTTTTTTTTTATAATTTTTCAAAAGTTGTTAAAATTTTTTTTATAAATTTTATAATTGTTTGGGGTTTTTAAGGTAAAAGGTCACCGGGGTCAAGGTTAAAAGTAACCGGAGTTAAGATCACCTGGATCCAAGATGGCCGCTGGCCGGAATGACAGACCATGAACAGCTCCAACGCTCCGCGCCAGTCGCCGTTGTCTCAAATCCCCTTTTCGCCTACTAGTATAAATTCTAAAACTTTAATTTTTCCGAATTCGATGACATTTTTATACAAAATGTTCATCACACAAGTAATGTTACTAAAATGTTGTTCATGGTTCGGAGATAAGTGAATTACAGTATCAGTAATTGAAGACATGNCACACAAGTAATGTTACTAAAATGTTGTTCATGGTTCGGAGATAAGTGAATTACAGTATCAGTAATTGAAGACATATAAAGGCAATAACATGTGATTATTGACGTACTTAAATTTCGTTTTTTTTTTCTGCAGTTTACCTGACTGACATAACAGTTTCCTAAATATTCGAAACGTGTCCTCGTTTTGAACTATTGTGTTCTTTTTTTTCCTTTTGAAATATACACTGAATAATTTTCCACATAACGCTACAGTCAGTGATTTTAATAATTTCAAGTAGGCCTATGATTGAACATATTATTCAGTTAATACGCAAAGAGTGGAAGGCATCTACTATCACATAATATTATTTTAAAAGCAAAGTGACTTTTCATTTACAAAATAGTCTAGTTTAGTTTCAATTGTTAAACAGTTTTAAAATTCTTAACCTGCACACCTGTGTTCGCAACAGAAAACATTAGCCTTATTCATACTAACAGATTGTGATGTTATCGGTTACTCTCCTAAAGACAGCGTATGTAGAACTTAGCCTAACATAAAGTGTATTTTTTGGTTTTTTTAATTCAAATATAACGGAAATAAGAAAGTACAAATCCTTCTATAATGAAAAAATCCACTGAAATAACAGACTGCTGTCACAAAGAATGCTTGTGAGCTCACTTGCACCGCTCCAAATACTCGAACCACTGAGCTACTGTCATTTGTCTTCTCCCACTGCTATTGCATGATATCTTATTGCTCTGCTTGTATCTGAACCATGGTACGGCATGGTGTGTATATAACATGTGATTAAACCACGAAACTCAAAAAGCTAAAACAAATGCATGGCGTAGGGTGCATTTTTTTCCCCTGGGCCCTACATTTGTTTTGTAAAAGCATGGCAACATAATTCTGTTTTTCCTCAACACCTGTTTCACATAATATGACGCCTTAATAAGCACGAATATCGAAGATTTACTCTAGTGCTAGAGGTTTGCCATAGTCTCAGGATTATAACTTTGCAAGTCAGATTATGAATCACACAATGTAAAATTCTAAAGAATGCACGTGTAAATGTTTAGACGTTCCCCACTACAGATCCGCTTCAGATCCTTACACACGACATAGAATACGGTTCAAGTTATTCACGTTTTAATAAATATCAGAATTATATGTCAAATACTCGTGAATATGTAGCAAGCACTATGAATCAGAGCCCAAGAACCATGTGATGACAAACAATAGGCGACTAAAAACACTGGGATCGCGTTCAGAATTAGTGTTTAGGAACATACGTGTGCACTTAATAGTCAATGTCTTTGGAAGATGGAATTCTCTGTAAATCAGTGCCTTGAAACATTTTATTTTCTGTTAATTCACCACTACACACAGTGGTTTATATTAAGAGTCAATACACAAGAACATTAGTATGCAGTGCAAATGAATTCCTAATGGTGATCTTCTAAAACATTTCGTTTGCGGTCCCGTACACTCCACGTAAATAAGAGAAAACTTCCTTTTAAATATTTCGCAAATCGAGCTTTAATTCATGAACGAAGTTTTTAAGTCCCTTTCTCGCGAGGCGTTTTTTTTTAGTGTGTCCGATAATTTTTTGAGCCCTGTGTGAGACTGCTAGAAATACAACGAACGTTCTCACCTCTCGGCAAAATGGGGACCATAATTTAATTAAAATGTATTCACCGAAGTGCACGTGCGATGTTTAAAATATTTGTAAATTATTTGTATGCTTTTTAAAGTCGCTATGTACGAAAAATATACCATAACATGAATAGGCTTATGAGATATGAAACAACTCACAATTGTTATATTATATTCCGCTTTGTTGGGAAATGAAATTATTAAAATGATACTTTAAAATGTGTAAAGCGAGCACAGTTATGCTACGACATACGGCAAAGCTAAAAAAAACTATGAATAAAATTAAGAAAAATTATATATTTAACATATAAATTTGACATTGCCAGTGCTCTGTGTTCGGTAACCGGATGGTTATAATAGGATATTTGCGTTCTTTAAGTGCGTATTCAAATCCCGATTCGAATAGTGATTTGTAACTTACTTTTTTTTTTTAACTTATGATGTGAAACTAATATTATTTTCTAGCAAAATACTTTATTCGCAACTCAATAAACGAAAATTAATTAGGGTTTTTACAGTAGTTACAGGAAATTTGTGGAGAGTTCCTCTCTAGAAAAAAGAAGCGCTCATAAACATAGAAAGAGGTATGAAACCAGTTCTGTTCTAAATTTCGCCGTGTTTTTTTTTTCAACATATTTACTTGGTAGTCAAAAATAATACTCATGCTGCATCAAACCACGATCATACAAATGAGTACCAGATAATTATAATTGTAGCTAATACACCGGTTGAGGCAAGCTTTCAAATTTTTGGTATGTAACCGCTTGTGACGTTTTAAGCCGATATATGAAAATAATACTCCGTCTCTGTTTCCTCACTAAGATGTTAGTTTTTCAAGGAATAGGGGGAACCCCCACTCCCCTTCTCACCCTTTTATTTCATCAAANAAAAAAGAAGCGCTCATAAACATAGAAAGAGGTATGAAACCAGTTCTGTTCTAAATTTCGCCGTGTTTTTTTTTTTTTTCAACATATTTACTTGGTAGTCAAAAATAATACTCATGCTGCATCAAACCACGATCATACAAATGAGTACCAGATAATTATAATTGTATCTAATACACCGGTTGTGACGTTTTAAGCCGATATATGAAAATAATACTCCGTCTCTGTTCCTCACTAAGATGTTAGTTTTTCAAGGAATAGGGGGAACCCCCACTCCCCTTCTCACCCTTTTATTTCATCAAANTTCCTCACTAAGATGTTAGTTTTTCAAGGAATAGGGGGAACCCCCACTCCCCTTCTCACCCTTTTATTTCATCAAAGGGTATCTTAAAGGTTGCTTTGGGTTTGCACAGTAAAAATATAGTAGTTACAAAATGATGATATATTTTCCCCTTTCTTAAAATACAAAAATATAAGCCCCCAATATGGGATTACAGAATGGATTGAAACCTTTACTGAAATCCCATGACTTTAAATCCCACACAATTATATAATAATTAATATGTTTTTTCATTATTTTAGACAAAATAATTAAAAATGGAGATAACATATATTTTAATAGCAATGCAAAGCAACCCATCCCCCCGCCCAAATAAAACAGAAGAACAGCAGTTCTTTCCCNAACATATATTTTAATAGCAATGCAAAGCAACCCATCCCCCCGCCCAAATAAAACAGAAGAACAGCAGTTCTTTCCCGAATAAAGTCCCTGGCCTGTATCACCGAGTAGAGGAGAACACAAGCCTTTTATACACTTTCCTCGTCGTCTTCTCGAACAATTTCCGATTTTNCTGTATCACCGAGTAGAGGAGAACACAAGCCTTTTATACACTTTCCTCGTCGTCTTCTCGAACAATTTCCGATTTTTACGGAGCGGAAACACCTCCTGGTGGTGTCATGGCTGACCGACGTTACATTGTCATGGAGTTCGCAGGCTGGGAAGGGGAAGCAGGATGAAACGTCGAAGCAGCGCACTAGGGCGTCAGGCACCATTTGCCGTCCAGCACTCATGCAGGCAACAGCTGCGAGATGGTCAGTGTAGTCGCCCCATCGCACCAATGGTAATCCAATGTCCACGACCCTCACATAGAAACAGAAAATAAAGGCGAGGTGAACTTAGGCGATTTTTTACTGTGCGTAGGCCGTCACACGCTTCAAAATAGTTATATCCGCCAGTGTCTTGTATCTAAATTATTGAAACGGCATAAGGCATGCGCTATTTTTACAAGTACAAATAGAGGCTAACGAGATGCGATTCGTTCAGAGAAGGTCGAGTCCTGTAGTACCTTTTGGAGCGCTCGCAACTGTAACCAACGTGCAAACAACGCGATACTCGTACAAGAATTTCGTTTTCCTGCGAAAACAAGATACGTAACGAATGGTACTCGCATCTCCATTGCAAACGTGACTATGAATACCAGCATAAAACGTTGAAATGCACTGTCGNCGTAACGAATGGTACTCGCATCTCCATTGCAAACGTGACTATGAATACCAGCATAAAACGTTGAAATGCACTGTCGGGGAGTACATGAGAACAACTGACACTGGTCTGCACAAGCATTCTGGAACCCTGTGCCTATAAGAATTATTAATGCGCTTTGATTAATAATCTGTACTTTTAACAGAAAAACGAACTTGTAGTTTGTTAAATATTTTTGTGAAACTGCAAAGAAAGGTCACTGGTGTAGTCTCCACAAATTTTGTTCTTTAATACAAAAATTTTAAATTGTGTAAAATTAATGTTGCCATGCGCCCGATCACTTTGTTTACGCGTTGGTCAAGTGAAGCTGTAAAATTATTAGTTAAGTAGATTTTTACAAACTTGCTAAAGCAAAACAAAACATTTAAATTTTCACAAATATTTTACGTAGTATTTTTTAATTAAGTTTTAACACATGAAACTACTTTTTTTCTGTCGTTTTCAACTTTACTAGGCGCTTGGCAGTCAGTGTGCCCATTAAAATACATGCTGTCATCATTCAAAGGTTGATTTCAAAAGTACTTAGAAAACCGTGAACAACCTATACCACTCTATCTTATAAAGTTCTAAACACGAGTGAAGGGAATGGCACTTTTTCCATCACCCTGGGGCCGCAGTGATGTAGTGGTTAGACTACTTGTGAGTGAAGAGATTTGGGCGGCTCTTAAAATCGAGGCCTTAAGAGATTAGACTACTCGCTNTCTTAAGTTCTACTTCCGGGATATTCCTCCGTGTCATGCAAACAAAGCTTAACCAAGTCTAGAAAATTACATAAATGGACAACGCACCGCATTCGTGCGCACTCTGTCTACTCAAATTTTGCATAAAAACTATTTGTTACTAGGTAATTCCAACCCACCTATCTTCTCCCTGTTTTATTGATATTAATTATAAACTCAATATTATAATTAAATGATAAAATATAAGTAAAAATTTTAATTTATCTTAAAATAAGCTCCTTTAATATTTACATAATTATAAAACGTTTGTGACACATTGCGTATTGAGGAAATAACGAAACACGCCATAAGTGGGGTAATTTTTAAAAGGTTTGATTCACAAAGTTTGAATAAACCATGGATAGATTATAATCTGGATTAACCTGAACTACAAAAACAAACGTTGTGAGAAGGTACAGATCTTAATACGACCTGACCTCACCTGAAGTTTAAGACTTGGCTTCGCATCTTTTGCGGAAATATAAGTTTTTAAGTCATAGTTTCGGATTCATAGTAATTACTGACAACCTACGAATGTAAAAAATTTTCATTTTCCAATTTGTTTATAATTGTTGTGCTTAATTTGAATGGTGTATTATCTGCTAGTTGCAAAAAGTCAAGAAAATATTTTTATTTTATCATTGAGTTCCTGCCTTTTTGCAAGCAGGACATGACACACAGTGAAAATTAAATACAAAAGTATTAAACCACTAGTAAATTGTAAATTTTCTATTATAAAACGTGAAAAAATAATATCTGTGAAACTGAAATTATGGCACGAAAATGAAAAATGTCTTCATAATAGGTGAAGTCAAGTCTTAAAGTTTTGCAATTACACATTTGCAAAATGTGTAATTTAAGCTAGTCATTTTGCAGATTATTAGAAATTATGTGATATGAAAAAAAAAAATTCGGAAAATGTGTTAGCCTGATTTTATATCTACCACCTGTGAAAATTGGAAGGGAGTGGAGATTATGGATTGCCTACGATTTTTAGATTAACCACTATACTTTAACAAGTTTTGGCTAAAAAAAACAGTTGCCTATCGTAAAACTCTGATATGTGGTTGAATCACATCGTTTAGAATAAACATAGGTCTTTGGTTGGGTTTCTTTCGTNCTATCGTAAAACTCTGATATGTGGTTGAATCACATCGTTTAGAATAAACATAGGTCTTTGGTTGGGTTTCTTTCGTTCATAATAGGAAGAATTTCGGCGAATCGCGATTTTCAGCATATAACTAGAATATTTGAGTAACTTGTGGTCGTTCGCTATTAACCTTAAAGTTTTTGTGTCAACCGAAGTTTCTCGGCAAAATCTTATTATTAATAGGTGAATAACCGTTGTTTGCCAATAATCTTAGGGCTTTTGGGTGAATCCCTGACTTCCAACATTAATTTACGTTGTTGTCAGTGGTACTCCGCGTTATTTCAGATTAATTCACCCCACATGTTTGGACAACTAGGAGTCAGAGTAACTGCACAGAATGAAAATGTTCTACTTTTACAAAATTATGTTATGCTAACTAGATACCAAAGAATTGTTTATCAGTAATGCTGCAAGTAAAAGCGCTTTTCGATTTCCTAGTGTTTATGACGATGTGATGTTTTTAATGCATTCAATAGAATTTGCGAAACTTTGTTTGTGCAGACACAAAAATATCCTCGGAGATTGGAAACTTAGGCAACGTAGTAAATGTGAATGACTTGAAAATTGACTTTTTCCTTCCATAAATTCTTTCAGAATTTCGTACCTAATTCCAGTATTTTTCTGCGTCGTTCTAAGTACTACTTGTATGTGTGTGTGTGTGTGTGTGTGTGTGTGTGTGTGTGCAAATATTCTCCGTCAACCAGTGTCGCAGTGAAGGATGTAACACACGACAATTTGTAGTACTTCCCAGCATGAAAACATTATTAATTCATAAAACACACGTTTTCAACGAGATATTAGTGGTACTGTTGTACTAAGACAGAACCTAAAGACATTTTTATTGTATTAATACGGTGCACTGCATATCAAGGGGAGCGTCTATTTGTATACAAAAATAGGAAAAAAACATAATGCTTAGTTTGTCATACATGATAACAAACTGAAATTTCCGCGATAGGGAACCCACGTCCGGAAATGCGTGGTCTGGCCGCTATGGGACTGTAGGTGGTTCGCGGCAATCAGTGGGTGTTCCGTGTTTACGTTTGGACTGGGATTATTGGCGATGTTCATTGGGCAGTATGTGTAACCAAACACAGATGAAACGGACCGCGTGTTTTTCCAACACTACTGGATGAGAATCCACTTTGTTTTCCACTGATAGTGTGGCTGCCACTCGACGGAGCTCCGGTGCACTTTGGCCGAAATATGTGTGTTACCACCTGCGTGCCACACATCCAAGTCAGTGGACTGGCAGAAATGTTCGGTTCCAAAGCCGCCACAGTCATCAGACCTTACATTCCTTGAATAATTTGTTTGGGGCACTATGAGTAATGAGCTGTACAAGACTCCAGTAATATCTAAGAAAGGGTTTATAACATGAATCCACGCCATGGATGAAATACTTATCACACACACAACCAGGCAACTTTGACCGTGTGCGACGATCTCTACACCACCGATGTACGCTTTGTAATGAAGTTGAAGGTTGGCAATTTGAACCACTTTTGTAACATATNAAGGTTGGCAATTTGAACCACTTTTGTAACATATTACGCAATATACCTGTTGGGTTGATGGAGGTGTCTCACTGATTAAATTTATATATAAGAGGGGTCGCCTACCTCGCGCTTGAAATGCGTTGCAGCGTGTTCGCAAAATGCGTTTTTTGATGAAAATATTAAACCTACCCCGAATACAAACGGGACACATGCGATAGTACGATGAAGTCATGCACATATACATAGGCCTACCTCCTCACTAGGCTATCGCCTTAAGCATGACGCGCACGTCCTATGTCCGAAACGCTGTGATACTTTGACATCACTTAGAGGTCAAACTACGCATTTACGGACATGAGTTCCCTAACGTAAAATGTTATTTTCGTCGCCCTGGAATGGCACTGCTTGCTGCTCCGGTTAGGCCACTCAGGGCACTGAGTGCAGGCGGAACCAGTGGCATGAATCCACGTTGAGTTGAGTTCACAGAGATTTTGGCGGCTCTTAACAACGAGGTCTTGAGAACAGATGAGGGTAAAATGAGGTTAGAATGGAGCGGCAGCGGAATGCAAGAGTGGGGGAAACGGGATATCCCCTAGAAAACCCTCCGACCGGCGGCATTATCCATTACGATTCCTACTTGCGAATAAATACACATTTTCTCGGTCTTGCGTGGTTTTTTCTCTTCATCGACATTTTTTGCTTCTGTTGTGTATTACTCTTCNAAATACACATTTTCTCGGTCTTGCGTGGTTTTTTCTCTTCATCGACATTTTTTGCTTCTGTTGTGTATTACTCTTCCATTATGTGCCGGGCGTTCTCTGTTGTTTTCTTTCCGCCCTGCATCAATGTGTGTGGATTTGCTCATTAGTACAATACGCTTGGCGATTTCTAAAATAGCTTCATCGTTCTAGCAGTTAATGAAATAAGGCTGCTTGAAACCAAACGAGCCCAGTGTTCTGTGCGGCCTATCTTGACGCNATCGTTCTAGCAGTTAATGAAATAAGGCTGCTTGAAACCAAACGAGCCCAGTGTTCTGTGCGGCCTATCTTGACGCTGCTAGTACTTACAGGCCTGTGTTTCCTTATGGGGCGCAACTCCCGCTCTATCAGCAAACCTGCACCACGGTGGGGGAGGGGGGATAACCAATAGCATCATCGCCTTGTGGTTTACCTATGTCCCCCGTGCTCGACGCTCCAAATATTGACACGCGCCTTTCAATCTCGTTATCGGCGTAGCTCGTGTTTGTGCGGGAATTTTGCGTCACGTCGCTCACACTTTACGACGCCTCGCCCCAGCTTTGACGTAAAGATGAAATTTATTTTTTTGTCTACGTGCGTAAAGCGCCCTGCTATTTGTCGACGGCCCGGCCACGCTTCGACATCGAGATAAAACCCAGCACGGAACTGAACTCTCTGTAATGCCCTCAATAATGCGTAACCAGTGCGGCTGGAAAAATGGATTTCCGGGATTGGGGAGGTGCACGTACTTAAAAAATTCATCCCGAGGGCGGAAATTGTCGGGAACAGGACGTAACGAAATAGGCCTGTGGGAGCCGTGCGCCTGTTGAGGTCGAGATAAAAAGCAAAACCCAATTCGCATCTGGAAAGTACCACATAATATGAGAAAAAAAAANGCGCCTGTTGAGGTCGAGATAAAAAGCAAAACCCAATTCGCATCTGGAAAGTACCACATAATATGAGAAAAAAAAAGGGGGGATTGAAATACAATTTTAGAAATAACAGAAATAAAATGCATGTTCAACAATTGCTATTTCAACTGATACGTATAATTTCGTTAACTATATAATTTTAATGTTTAAAGGTTAAATATTTATTAAACGTCTATCGGATATTTCAGGCTAATACCATATTTTTTTGTTAACACGTAATAACATTGCCAAACAGAACAGGAGAAAGTATACTTATATGTGGACGAATTCTTCTACTTCTTTAGTTTTCCGATGACCTAAGTGATTAAAAAATCTTCAGTAGTATACAGATAACAACTGATATATTTCTCCATATCCCGATTAAAACCTAAATACACTATCATTTCTAAACGTTTCTTTGTATTTGGTTTAATGAATAATCCGTCACTTACAGCCGAAACGCAATACAAATAGATGATTGAACAAGGAGTTGTTCATATAAATAATAAAACCTTTTTCATACTCAACTTCTCGAAGATTTAGATATTAAGAATGATGTNCAAGGAGTTGTTCATATAAATAATAAAACCTTTTTCATACTCAACTTCTCGAAGATTTAGATATTAAGAATGATGTTTTAGGGAAAATTAATCAACATGAGGAATTTGTCACAAAATTCCACATTAATCGGTAAGTTATTACCTGCAATATAGTGTAATACCATAACATTTGAAACGGTAACGCCTTCCAAAGTTAGAAGTAGAGTGGCTTTCGATGGAGCATTGCACCCGACTGTACAACAAGCAAATATCATTAAATAGTAGTACAAACTTTAGCAAATTATCATAACAGTACGATTTATGTTACATTCAGTGGCGTGTGGTGAACTGTTGCAAGGTAAGCTGGCGTTGTCTCTGTGCTGTGCCCTTTTGCTTGCTAGTTTACACTCCCATCACTGAAATGTAGTTCGGCAGGTAACGCGACAGGACGCGTGTAATGGGACCCTTGCTGCTCGTTTGTAAGTGGTTGGAACGCATTCAGTTTTCCTGGGCTGCGGGTGGTTACTGGCTTGGTTGACGTCACAGGCGCGGCTCGCGGCCCTGTTCATCCCCCATCCCCTCGACGCTCACAACCCACCACCGGCTCTTCCAGCGACCCGTAACACTAGAAAAAATTTTAATGAAAAAAAATATTTTATAAAGAAACTAATTAAACTAATTTTCTTAAATATATCGGCTGGCCACTTTAGATTTTATTTTTTTCCCTTCAAACAGCGCCCGTTTGCATAGAAACCTCAACTCACTCGGCTACCGCGGCCCCTGCTAGAGTGCCGATCACCAGTGTGTATATTATTTATTTACAAATCTAAAGATTTAATATACCATACACGAAAAGTTATATTTTAAAAATCGAAAAATTTGAGGAACATATAATTTTAACCACACACTTGCCCCACCATCCTAACAACCCCCCAGCCCCCTTTTCCAGGGCCATTCACAATAATAATAATTGCTAAAAAATCAAAATAATAATTCTAAAAATTTAGGAATATATAATTTTAACCCACCCTAAACCCCAAAACAATAACCAACACCCCCACTCCCTACATATTGGCCTTAGGTAACAAATTATCCCTCCACACATACCAATCAATCCTATCTGATCAGTGGCCACGAAATTTCACCTTGAAAACATATATTTTTTCCAGTATTATACACTAGAATGTGTTTGTAACTCATGTTTCAACCACCAAAGATAATTTACTGTCGGCAAGAATGCTATAAACCTATAATAAATGGCGAAGAGGGTCATACCTGCAAAGTACGTATATTGGCATATTAAATTTCAGTTTTATTTTCAACATAAGTTTTTTTTTTTGTTTGTTTTTTTTTTAAGCAGGTAGTTTTTATCGCCAGTGTGTAAGATGAACGAATGAGTATATTCCCAGTTCCATCTGTGCGANGTTTGTTTTTTTTAAGCAGGTAGTTTTTATCGCCAGTGTGTAAGATGAACGAATGAGTATATTCCCAGTTCCATCTGTGCGAATTCAACCTACATGACTTTTACCCCAATACATAAATAGGTTAAATAAGAACTGNGAATTCAACCTACATGACTTTTACCCCAATACATAAATAGGTTAAATAAGAACTGCAGCATGTTACATATGTAAGGTTTCTTTAATGGAAAAAATTGTAGTCTAATTAGTTATGTTAAAATACAACCAAATTTAAATGGTTTTAGACACAATGTATAATACAGATAAATATATATGCACAATACCACACAAATTTTCAGTCTCTGTTCATATATATTTTATTTTCTTCGGAACCGATGTCGGAATGACTTATTGTCTAGTCGTAGGCAGCAGATTCTCGGTCCGAGCACAAGGAACACTATTTGCGAAGCAGCTGTGCGTTCCTCCACGTGTGTGTCCAGTCAGGTTCTGACCTGTCGCAGACGTGCCACTGCTGGTCGTTGTTAAGTTTCGCCACCTTGTGCAGCGAAGGACAGTCCTACTCGAGGCCGTCCTTGCGGATCCTGCATCAGGTAGTCGCGCAACCCGTTTCCCACTTGACAGTCTTGCCTTCGTCCCACTGCAGTCCGCGGTGGTACTTGATCAGCCAGTCTTACGTATTCTTGCTTTTCTTGTCTAACAGTTTCCACGAATAAGGGGGTCGGAAGGAGCGCGTGTGCTTTTTGCCATTGACGTCGTAGGACGCTATNTGTCTAACAGTTTCCACGAATAAGGGGGTCGGAAGGAGCGCGTGTGCTTTTTGCCATTGACGTCGTAGGACGCTATGGTCTCCTTGAGAACTAAGCTCCTCTGGCTCTGGAAGCCTCGCAGATTACAATATTTCCTGCTGCTTTCTATGCTCGAAGCTGACTAAACTGATATCGCATACGGCCGTTCGTNATATTTCCTGCTGCTTTCTATGCTCGAAGCTGACTAAACTGATATCGCATACGGCCGTTCATATTTAAACCCTCTGTGTCATTCACGAAAGTATCTTGACGACATTGTCTATATAATTTTACGATGCGAGTCGGTCATGCAGTATCAGACAGAAAGTGTACGTGTGTGGGGGTATATTTCCATTACTAGTGAATTCGATCCTACAGTCGATCACATTCGAACTAATACGCTCGTCCTGCTTACTCACGTCAAACACCATGAGCGGGGTCAATCCCATGAGGGCATCTTGGTTCAGTATCGGGGATTGGGTGCGCCCATAATATGCATTTTGGAATTAAGTGTACATTTGATATGCCAGCAGGTACTAACCATTTTAAAATGTCATGTTATTGTCAATGTATAGATAGCTTTCACTATTCAAATATACTTTTGCCTTTTTCATTTGACATATGTCACACTACGAATGGTGCAGTCTCACGTTGTACTGTCTTTTGGTGTGTACCCTAACGATGATGTACCTCGGTTTCTCGATGGCAAAGGTGAACTTCGCCATCCAGTTGATCTGCTGGCTTGTGGGTAGTCCTGGGGTATGTCTCGAAACTCCATGTCCTGAAAGCCACGTCGATGTTTTTGCCATATTCCGCATTCTTCAACATTATGATGTGTTCAGTAGCACTCAAATTAATGAGAAGCAGCATCCATTCGATAGACTGTAGCTTCAGTTCCACTGTCTCCAGGTTTCCCCCCGTACTTACGATGGCAGTTGCTTGCATATTGGCTAGGAGCAGTAGTAGTTCCTGCTTCTAATTGAAGATAATTGGTTTGTACTCATCGGTGAATCCCAGCACATCGCTACAGGAATGCAGACCTCGAATTTCCCTCCAGTTATATGAGAACACTGCAGTTATCTTATATCCTCCAGCCTGCCATATTGACTGCAGACAGCCATTCGGCATGAGCGAAAGGTAATTTTCGATCGTGGTCGTTATGCCGACATCTCTCGTCTTGTTTGCTTTGACACCATTGAGCCAATACATGATGCGGTCTATGATGAAGGGAATGCCATCACATGTTATTTTAGTCGATGTCGAGATGGTTCCATCTTATTTCGTCAGTGCCCCCTTTAATCGCAGGAATGACAAACAAAGAAGAGTGCAGATATCTTGGTGTTGGTCTGCTATCCGAACTTCCAATGGTAACACGTATGGGTCGATCAGGAATGGTTGATATGCATGAAGTTCCACTTTCTTGAAGCTGTCTTCAAAACTGACCAGCTTGTCGATGTTTTTTTAATCTTCCATGGCAATCGACCTCGAAGCCAAGACTGAGAAAGATAATAACCTTGGCATGTGTTAACAACTTGGATACCTGCGGCATACTGATTGCTGGTTTGATGTGCTGCTTTGTTTTACTGCTTCTGGTTACCATAAATCTTATTCTCATCTTTTCAAATGCAAGTGTAGTGTGATTTCTTCGTTTCTAGAGTTCACCAATNTGGTTACCATAAATCTTATTCTCATCTTTTCAAATGCAAGTGTAGTGTGATTTCTTCGTTTCTAGAGTTCACCAATTCTCTGTGCTGGTCGACAATCTTCACTATTACCTCGTGTAGTCTCTTCGCGATGACCAGAATGTAAATGATTCTTTGCGGTGCCACGACCAGTTTATAACCTTGAGAGACCATTGGCGNCTCTCTGTGCTGGTCGACAATCTTCACTATTACCTCGTGTACTCTCTTCGCGATGACCAGAATGTAAATGATTCTTTGCGGTGCCACGACCAGTTTATAACCTTGAGAGACCATTGGCGTAAACACGTGCAGCATATATCTTGGCCTACAGATAATATATGTACCACTCGCTGAATTGAAGTTTATTCATATCATATTAACAGGCATTATGTTTATAGGTCGCTGCTATTCGTGGTTTTTTCAAGTTTCGTTCGTATATGTATGGCACGAACACCAGCATCATTCCGATGGAATCCAGTTTAGTTCAGTCGATATCTTCGCTGCATCTGATGGCATTATTCAGAGTATAGAAATTTCTAAATAATTCGAATTATGTGTCGGGAGACAGCAATTATTCGATGTACCTTACAATTTCGTCTAATACGCATGAGCCAATGGGCAATATTACCTCATGGGAGATATTACCACATTTCCCAAGATATATCTTAAAGTTTTTCCATAGATGTTAAGTACCGCATTGTAGGTTGNCCCAAGATATATCTTAAAGTTTTTCCATAGATGTTAAGTACCGCATTGTAGGTTGGAAAATCGACCCAACCTAGGCACAATTCCCTCTCCAGGTCGAGTAGTAGAAAGTGTACAGCACACAGATAGGAGCTACGAACCCATCAAAGTAAGCGGCATCGACTTGACTGATAGTTTCTNGTAGAAAGTGTACAGCACACAGATAGGAGCTACGAACCCATCAAAGTAAGCGGCATCGACTTGACTGATAGTTTCTGGTCCACGTAAAGCCATTTTATTCAATTACTTGTATGAACGAACAAGGAAGCAAAGACACGAGTGTATGTAGTTCCACATGTTCGGTATCTGCTCCATCCTGTAGTTGTATGTCAGTTTGCAATTTTTTAGGTACAGTCGCAGCTCGGGTGGTGGACACAAATTACCAAAATTGTTACAGTAGTCTGCAAGTTTTCCAAGTTTGACATAAGTAACCCAGTGTGTACAGGGCCTGGCAGTCATGTCCAGGTTGATTATGGCACATTCTTCACGTTTGGGTTTATGGGCAAAGCAACTCGCATGAACACTCCGCGAAAATTAGGCATCTTCAATTTGTGTGCAAACAGTTCAAAATCCAAGTTCGTGTGTGGATGTTTCGGTAGAGATTTCATTATCGCCTCTTTCTGTTGCATCGCTTTGGCACACCTCCTCCCACTGAAGATGACATTAAGTAGAGANGAGATTTCATTATCGCCTCTTTCTGTTGCATCGCTTTGGCACACCTCCTCCCACTGAAGATGACATTAAGTAGAGGCCTTGGCCGATTTTTTTACCCATGGTAATAGTTTCTATATTTGCATTTTCTCTTTGGACCTGCTTTTGTTCGTTCGATGCTGTGTTGACAGCTCGGACGATATAGCTTGTGGCTCCGATTAGGCCTCCAAGGGCACAAAGTGCAAGCAAAAGTAGTGAAAAATAACGACAGTTAATGTTTTCTTGGCCTTGCGTGCTTTTCTTCCCTTTTCAACCACTTTTCGTTTCACTTCCTCCTTCTGCTTGCTCTTTGCAAACATACCCATCTTCACTTTGGTCTTAATCACGTTGGAAACGCCCAAGTCCGCAATTATCTCTCCGAGGCCAGAATCTGATGTTTTCTTATCTCGTTGGCCCTATGCACAAGTATTTTGTCTGACTTGTGCCGAACTTGTAGATCCTTATTCCAGGAGTAAGCGATGTCGTGTTGCTTGCATACTTCATCAAGTGCATTAACGCCCATATCGCCATGCGTCAGCTTTTTAGCTATCTTGGTTCCACGCCCGTAAAACTTGTATCCAGGAATGTGCAGCTCGAACAGAAGATTGTTGATCCATTTATCTACGATCCCGCTTCAAGCTACGGTGCTCTTAGAGACATAACAGTGAACTAAGCGAGAAAAGTATAAATAGGCTTCCTTTTATACAATTTTGTTTCGGTAACACTGTATACTTGGAACAGTATGGATGTAAAGTTCCAATGATGTATCTTCTTGGTCGTTTGTTTNAAGCGATGTCGTGTTGCTTGCATACTTCATCAAGTGCATTAACGCCCATATCGCCATGCGTCAGCTTTTTAGCTAGCTTGGTTCCACGCCCGTAAAACTTGTATCCAGGAATGTGCAGCTCGAACAGAAGATTGTTGATCCATTTATCTACGATCCCGCTTCAAGCTACGGTGCTCTTAGAGACATAACAGTGAACTAAGCGAGAAAAGTATAAATAGGCTCCCTTTTATACAATATNAAAAGTATAAATAGGCTCCCTTTTATACAATATTGTTTCGGTAACACTGTATACTTGGAACAGTATGGATGTAAAGTTCCAATGATGTATCTTCTTGGTCGTTTGTTTAGTAAAGCGTGTACAGCTTTGCGCAATTTACAACGAAATGAAGCAACTACATGCAGGATAAAAACTTCAAGTATGACATTTCGGTGCACACTTAGACAACATAAGATTATTCGGAGGGATACTTTAACGAAACATTCTAAAATTTGCAGCACTAATTCTATGCAAATACAATCATCTCACTATTTTCAAACTCCACATGCTCCACAACCACTCGACCTGCTCCACATGCTCCACAAATGTTCCACCAGCTCCACTTATTCCAAAATCGCTCCACAATCGTTCCACAAGCTCCACAACTGCTCTACCAGCTCCACGAGGTTATAGTGGTTACATACATTTTATCAAGTAAGATTTTACCCTACCCATACACATTAAAACTGAATATGAAGTTATCCCCTTCGAATCACGACATGGAGGCCTATTTCCGAATACAATTAAGTGCATCATCACAGGACCATCAAGTTGTGGGAAAACATGTGTCCTACTTAGCCTGCTGGAAGAAGAGAATGGTCTTCGATTCGAGAAAATGTGCCTGTACTCCATATTGCTCCATCAACCGAAATACCAGCGACTAGCACGAGTACTGCAAGCCGTAAATTGCATGGGTTATTTCCCTTGCAGCGATAACGATGCCATCGTTCCACTGAGGGAAGCATTTCCAAACTCAATTTTTATTTTTTTAACAATGTGTCACGTGAGAAACAGACTTCTATCTAGTAGTACTTCAGCATGGGACAGCATGCGAACATGGACTGTGNAACAATGTGTCACGTGAGAAACAGACTTCTATCTAGTAGTACTTCAGCATGGGACAGCATGCGAACATGGACTGTGTGAACATCGGACAGACTTATTTGGTCAAACCCAAACAACTGCTTCGCGATAATGCTAATGTGTTGGTGCTGTTTCGCTTGGACGACATGAATTTGTGACATGTGTACGAAGACAATGTCAATATGGACATGACACCAGATATCAAGATCCTATGTTATTTGTGCTAGAAAGATAAGAAGGAATTTTTGACGATCATAAAAGTCTGGCCTGTATATAAGGGCAGGTACCGAAGTGTATTCGACCAGTTCATCGTCGATCATCGAGAATGAGTTACAGTCTATCAAAATTCAAACAGAGTAACTTCAAGTTTCTGTTCGACAAAGACGAAGATGGAAGTGGTCTCGTACCAAGAAAACATGAAACTTTCGATGATGGTAGAAAAATAATTCGAAATGTTGGCGAACCTGAACCATCCGAAGATGCGGCCACTGAATATTTCGTCTTCGAAACTGGTAAAGGTTTCATCTCGGAATAATGCAATAGNAACCATCCGAAGATGCGGCCACTGAATATTTCGTCTTCGAAACTGGTAAAGGTTTCATCTCGGAATAATGCAATAGGTTGGCCAATCAGGGCAAATTCTTTCGTACTATCTTGTCGGAGTTCGGGGCGAAGATGGATCGTGTGAAGATCGAGATCGTTCGCGATTTCATAGGAATGGACAGGCATGTAACGAGTGTTCAAAGGCAAATTACCGACAGACTAAATGTGGCATCTGCACAAAATGAAGATAATCTAAAACTGCTTAAGATCCCTTAGAGCATACATTCGCTAGCTCTATTTCCTGCCTCGCCACATACGAATATTCAAAACCATTGCAAGTAAATATTGTATATCTGCAGCTAATTCCTGGAAAGGATAGAAAATCATTTATTGGTGACTCGCGACTAAACATATAAAAGAGAGCAAAAGTTAACATTTTTATTCAGTACGATATTGGATATTGCTAGCGAATTGTATCGAGTGTTACAGTCGGTTCGCTCGGAGTATTTGATCGTCAAGATGACTAGACTTTCGCACGACCTTATAAATAAAGAAATTTTTAAGCCCATTATCCGCTGTATCGATGTATTCTGAAAGAGCAATCGAGCACCTGTAGTCATGAAGACCGAAGTCGACAATACTGCTGAGCCTATGAAGAAAAGTAAAAATTATGACATACAAACAGATCGGAATGAAGTATCAGATGTGGATTTGGTACACAAGAAAAGGTAAAGAAGAAATAACTGAAAAATAATGCTCTTGTTCGATTGTACCTACAATTGCACACGTCTGGTAATAATTATACGACGGATGGTGTATATAGGCAAAATGATAAATGGTTCCTCGGTGCTGATGAAATAGAGTTTCTATCAGGTAGGATAATCCAAGTAGGCGATTACAAGACACGTGGAACACCCGGGCTTTACGAACTTCTATTTCGCAAGGAACCCAGGGAGTTTACAGAAGCCGACCTGCTGGAATACAAAATGTTGCGCGAACTAATGCACATGCTTTACCAAGATAGCAATCCAGACACCGGTGCTAATATGGACGAATATAACGAAAAAATCGTTATTCTCGCAGATCTCTTCAGTGGCCTAGAACTGAAAAGTGGCGACGGGCCGAAGAAGATAGATGGCAACAAGAACATTGACTACATATTTTGGGACAACCCGAACGAACTGGTGGATAGATTATGACTACTGGTAGCTTCGCAAAGGGTTAGAAATTACTCGCACACCAACAAGATTATATCCATCCTCGAAGAACTGACGGAGGGATTCAACATACGAGGAGTTGGATGTGAATCGCCCACGAACTGCATGCGGCCGCCAGGTGCAACTACCGTCATCGCAAGGTCGTCATTTGTGGAATGAAAGACCTGTTTCCTGTCGACCTCGTCGAGATGATACCATATGCTTGGGTCAACAATTGCTACATATCAATGTTGACCATCATCGACGCCTATAGCAAATTCACCTGGGCCAGGCCGATCAAGAACATGTGTGGCATTACCGAAACAATGGTGGATGTGTTGCATGAAGGATGCATCCTGACTAATTTGCAAATAGACCAGGGCAAGGAATTCTACAATGCAAAGTTTAAGGCCCCTATGAAGAAACATAACATAAATCATTATTCCACATACAGCAATCTTAAATCATCTACCGTCGAGATATTCAACACGACTCTGAAGTGCAAGATGTAGAAGTGTTTTGCAGCAAACGGAAATTACAAGTGGCTTGAGATACTGCCGAATCCGTCGGCGAGTATAATTCTACCGTTCATTCTACCACTAGCATGAAGCCCGATGGTATCATGGACGACTCCATGCTTTGGAATGTGTACTTCAACCACAATAAGAGGGAACCACACAAGCATAAAGCCAA
>NQII01004888.1:1213-165924 GCA_002778355.1 Clitarchus hookeri
TACTCTGCACTCTCCTGCTCTCGCACTACACTGCACGCGACCCTGCACTGTGCACTGAGGGCACACTTGTGCCAGTTGATGCAGTGGATGCGTGGCATGGCAAACGGTCTGGAAGGCAGTATACTGCCCTACAACAAATGCCTCCTCCTGCTGAAATTGTTTGTGAACCGTGCGTCTTCAGGCGCCGCAGGAACTGGCAGTGGTCCCACGATGTTGGGGTCGCAGGGCATATGGGGTCCTTGGGTGGCCTGAACGGTGCTGGTATGGCTGGTGCTGGTGTTGACATGGGTTGTTTTCTGCGGTGTGGGACACGTGACGTCATCGAATGTCAGGCATGCCCGCGCTGGTTGACGTCTCCAGCGAGCGGCAGATAGAGGCGAGCTAAGTGCCTTGCTGCTCTTACTGCCGCTGTCACTGCTCCTGCTGTTGCTGCTACTGCTGCCGGTAGCGACCCAGGCGGCAGTGACTGAGGGGGGTTGATCACCTGGTGGTAACCCCTCCACAGTTGGTGGCGTTCCTGCTGTGGCACTGCACGGGTGCATCACCCCCTCCCAGCGGGGGACACATCCGGAAGCTGTCCTGATGGCGTCCACAGTACGTCAGGAGGTCCCGGTGTGTCACCTGTAGCAGGCTTGGTGAAAGGGGAGGAGGCTCTCGTTGAGGTAAGCGCCTTGGCGCCAGGCGTTGTGATGCAGGCAGACCATGTTGCTGCTTCCTTTTGCTCATATTAGTGGTAAGCCTGGGATGGTGTTGGCGTAGAGAGGGCGATGCCGGGTGACGCCTCGCCATCTGCAATGATGGGGCTCTTGCCTCGATGATCCCTGAGAGGTGCCTGGATGCTGGGTGTCGTCAGGCTTGAGGGCCCTTGTAGATGCTCCTCTGAGGGAGGTGCTGATGCACCTTTCTCCTGTGTGGGTGGTCGGTGGACCTCAACATCGGCGTTGCCATCATGGGGCACCTGGCATGGAATCGTCGTTGACGTCACCTTCTGTTAGGTGCAGGTCATCCTGGTGCACCACAATGAATCTCTTCTCCCCTGAGGACCTGAGGTAGGGTCCCATGAGGTTGAGTAACACCGTCTCAAAGGGCTTAGTGGGCAGTCGGGGCTGTTGTTGTACCCCGTCAACTTGCCGTGCTTTGAATTGGTTGCATTTAACACACTGTTCCACATACCTGTGTGCGTGCTTGGTTAGTCTGGGCCAAAAGAAAAGTTCACGCACGTTGCAAATTGTTTGCTCCGCCCCCGGGTGTGCTGATATGTTGCTATTGTGTGCGTGTCTCAGTGCCTTCTCTCGTAATACTGGGGGGAACAAACAGTCTCCACACATCATGGTTACTAGGTGAACATGTTTATAAATGGCCCTCTATTACACACCAACACTCAACAGTTTGCTGGGCGCAACTGTCTTTCTGCTCACGAGTGAGTACGCACTCTAACTGCGCTTACACCACATCACAGTATAGATCACGTGCAGTGAGGTTATTGTTGGTGGCGTTTATCTGTTGAATGCTTACTTCACTCAGTGGTTCCCGCATTGTTGGTGGTAAAATCTCCTCCCACTGTACGTCGTCCTGCACCATGACGTCAGTGGATGGTGACCTGGACAGTGCGTCTGTTAGCTGGTTTTCGCTGCACGGGACATGCTCCATGATAAAGTTGTAAGCTTGAAGAAGCAATGCCCACCGGGTCAGCTTGCTGCGTGCCTCATGCATGGTGTGGAGCTAGACTAAGTAGCGGTTGTTGGTGCAAAACGTGAAGTGCTGGTACTTCAAGTATGCGCGGTTCTTCTTGATGGACCATACCACGGCCAAGCATTCACGTTTGTTGACATTGTACCTCCGTGACGTTCGCCATTGTCACTGCACTGGTAGAGCACTGCACCGATTCCTTCGTGGCTGGCATCGGTCTGAAGGTAGATGTGTTTTGTGGTATCGTACCTCACCAAGGTTGGGCATACTTGGAAACATGACTTTATTTGCTGGAAGGCGTCGTTGGCGGGGCCGTCCCATTGAAACCGCCACTTGGTTCACAGCAGGTCGGTGAGTGGTGCAGTGATTACGGCCAAGTCCTGGATATGCTCCCGGAGCTAGTTTATTAGTCCAAAGAACTTCCAGCGCTGCTTCCTCATACTTGGTGGTGGTTACTCGTCAATCAGCCGCAGTTGTTTGGGGTTGGGTTTGTTGCCTTCATCGTCGATGACATACCCCAGGAAGTCTATGTTGATCTTTTCGAGGTGGCATTTTGCAGTTGCGCATGTGAGGCCGTNTCGTCGATGACATACCCCAGGAAGTCTATGTTGATCTTTTCGAGGTGGCATTTTGCAGTTGCGCATGTGAGGCCGTTGATGGCCAACCTCTCGAGCACAAGTGACAGGTGGTGTAAGTGCCCCTCCCAACTTGCCGACCATATCACCACGTCGTCCAGGTAGGTGAGTGTGAATTCGCCGATGAGGCTGTCCAACACACTGACTATCATCGCCTGGAAGGTGGTCGGTGCACACTTCAGTCCGAACGGCATGGCGCAGAACTGAAAACTCCTGCCATAGGGGGCAATGAAAGCTGTCTTGCCACGGCCTTCGAGCTTGATGGGCACTAGCCAATAGTTGCTCTTGAGGTCAACGGATGACATGACCTTGGCTTGCGATAAGGAACTGAGGGCATCTTTGACGCTGATGTATGGTGGTAACGCACTATGTGCNATGACATGACCTTGGCTTGCGATAAGGAACTGAGGGCATCTTTGACGCTGATGTATGGTGGTAACGCACTATGTGCTACTTGGTTCACTGGCTGAAAATCTACACAAAACCTCAATGTGCCATCGTTTTTAGGTGCCAGTGTTATGGCAGAATATAAGTCGCTGTTTGTTGGTTCAATAACACTGTCATTCAATATTTCTTGATTTCCCTGTTTAATAATTTTTGCTGAGTGCAGTAAAAAACTGTGTGGCGTAGTGTATATAGGCCTGTGTTGCAAACACATCTCGGCGCTCGTCAAAGAGCAGCTGGTAAGCTGCCGGGTGTTCGGGCGGTATGTTGTTTTCAATGTCCGCTAGTGAAACAGCTGTTACTGTATCTGNAGCTGGTAAGCTGCCGGGTGTTCGGGCGGTATGTTGTTTTCAATGTCCGCTAGTGAAACAGCTGTTACTGTATCTGTTGGTCACCGGTCAAGCTTATATACTGTGCGTCGCTCCTTCAAGCCGAAATGGATGCAACATGCTGCGGGTTCGACTATTTCAGGTCATGTATGCGAATTGTCATTAAGGCTTGACCTAGTGCGGTGCTGGTGTGCTGATTTGTGGCTAAATGAATTACGTGAGCAGCTGGAGTGACATCTGTATGATGCACAAAACTAGGCTGTATGAAGTTATGTGAGACAGCAGTGCCTATTAATGCGTGGCAATGGTGTCCCTTAATAAACCCTAAAATGTGAATGACTGCTACTAACCTGGTTAATTATTGCTTTTTGCAGTGTCAAGTTGGTAATATTGTCCAGAACTGAGATGTCGGAAACACCCGGCTCCTTTACCTCTGCTTCCTGTTTCCTGAATATCTTCTCGCATGGTTAATTGTTTGTTAGGTGGGAATTGTTAGGGTATGCACTGTGCCAATGGTATTCCGGACCGTCACAATAACGGCACTGAGTTGGTGATGGTTAGCTTATAGTCCACTTCATGTTTTTGTCTGCTGCACTATTGTTTTTGTTGTCACTTGCAGCGGTAATTTTTGCTGCACTGTTTCCTGCACTGTAATTTTTGTCCCGTTATTGATTGAAAGAATGTATTTTAGCACTGTTTTGCACTACATCCGGTCCCTCCACACTGTCCTGACGTTGCTCGTGGCTCCATCGTGTGGCACTTGTTTCCTGTTCGGGGCACGGATTTTACTCCAAGATTATCGCGGCTCACATGAGTTCATCATGGCAGCTATTAAGCAGTGGTACCAATATGGCACAGTACTCTGGGCACACTGTTTCTGCCACCACTTTGAGCACTTTGTGCTCAGGAGGGTGTGGGTGGAAACGTCTTACAAGATATATTTATCTGGTTATTAATGTGGTTAGTTTCTCTGTTGGTTGTTGCTCTTCTAATGTCAGTTTTCTTTGTGCTTGAAGTGATGTGAATGCTCCTCCAAAGTGGCATTGGAAAGCATGGAGGAATTCCTCCCACTGTAGACCGAAGTGATTGATAAATTGCCACCAGGAACGTGCTTCTCCGGAGAGTTGTGCTCCAATGCAGCTAGACCACTCCTCCACGCATACCCTATAGCATTGCAGGCATGGTGTACAGTCACTCAGGAATGCAGATGGGTCCTCTGTAGGTGATCCCGCAAAGGTGGGTAGCAACTGGATTTGCGAGGGCTTGGTAACACTGGTTGATCCAAGTGCAAGGGTTGGGATCGCGGCAGTGGTTTGGTGTTGCCTTCTGCTACTTTGTGGCCAAGTGCTCGCAGCTGGTGGAACAAAGTTGGGCGTGGGAAATTGTGTCACTGGGTTTGGTTGCAGAAATTGTGGTGCGTGAGTTGGTAGCATCAGAATCATCTGTTGGGGGAACGCAAGCATGGGAAAGTAGGTGGCGAGTGGCGGTATGTAAGGGACAGATGGTAGGAGAGGGATAGGTGCTGAAATCAAGGCCGGCTGGTGGGGTGTGGAATGAACGAGCGGCGCTTATTTGTTTACAACTGCCATGTGCACGCTTATAGCATGTGACAGCTGCGGTGCAGTGTCGGCCGCTGCTGTACATTACCGACACGTGAATTTGCCGTCTTGTACTGTCATTCTCTCACCAGGCTGCAAATATTGCCCATGTACATGCACTGCACACACTCTGCATTTCAACACGTCGTAATTTTCTCCTCCTGGACACACTGGGTGGTGACAATGTGTTAGTTGACAGTCCTGGCCAGTTAGTATATCTTTGTACACTGTAGAAGTTTTCAATTAATTGTTATTACTGTGGCACTGTGAGCACTGAAAGTTTCATTATTTCACAGTCGCGAGTTCGGTCACAGTTAGGCACGTTAAATGGTAATGCTGTAGGTACAACGTACACTGGAGAGTAGGGATACATTGGCCCATGCACAGTAAACTGGCACACAAAATTTTGTTGATTGGGAGCTGAATGTCTGAATTTTGTTCACTGGTATTGTCCAAAACTTTAAATTTCCACTGGCTTTGAATTTGGTTTATCACATCGGAGCTGTCCATGTGTTTGCGGTTGTTCGTGGCGCGGTTGCTCATTGGGTTGATCTTACGAGCTCACTTGCAATGTGCTGTGCCTAATTCGTACTTGCCCACTACATCCTGTTGGATAGGGCACAAGCATTGCCAACACAGAGGCGTCGGGACACCTACAGGTGTCAGGTCAGCCATTGTTGAAAGTTGCGGCATGGCCGCCGAACCCGGCAGTGGGGGTCACGTCTACGACCCACCCCTCACGGCTGACCTCCCTGCGTCTGCTTGGAGGGGTGTACCAACTGGCGGTGGAGGGCCTGTGCACACAGCCTGCTGCACCAATTTATACTCCCAGCTGGTGTTCTGGTGCTGAAGCAGGGATGGGGTGAGTGCAGGTGCACCCACCCGCTCTGCTGCGCAGTACATGATGCTGGAGGGGGAGGGTTGGTGACACCTCGCTGTCCCGTTATGGCCGACTCACTGCGCGTGCCCTGTGCCATTGATGAAATGGCGGCTGTGAAGCTGGTTTTGGCGTGCTTTTATGCCACGTGGTGTGGCGTCTCTTTGCGTCGTTGTGGCATCTGGCTAGCGTCAGAGCGTTGTCCCAGGTTGATCACACTGGTCCTGGTGTGTTCTTGATTTTTTCGGGAGGGGGGGGGGATATGTGAGAAAAATACTCAACGAAGGGTTGAGGTGTCGGGAAATTTTGGAGGTTGGGTTGAAAAACGTGGAAGGAATGATGAGGGAAAAGTACCCCACACGGAAGGGTGAGAATTTAACGCCGGTTAAATTGTGTAGGACATTATATAACTGAAATAAGAATTTGCCACATAAGTTGAGCACCAATTAAACACCTGATGGCTGGGTGGTGTTGGGTTAATGGAAGTTTTGAGGGGCGGTGAAAAACATTATTAGGTGGGTGTGGAATTGGATACCTGACTAGGCACCAGACACCATCAGCAGGTGGTGTCGATTGCTGCTGATGATGATGATCTCAGGGTACAGGGGGGAATTCGCCCAGATGTACGCAGTCCCTTGGTGAAATTGTTGGATGAACCCTTCTGGACAGGAAAACCAGGCGTTCCCTACACCTGATAAGTCGGAATGAAGTGGGCTTGTTCAGACTGACCCACATGCCTTTTTTCTGATAAAAACTCGGCGTTTAGCATGCTGGTTATTAAGGTAGATTACGTGAAATTACGGTAAAGGTAGCTTGTAGGGGACCCAGACCCCGAAACACCCGAAGGCAGTGCTTGAAATGAAATGCACAAAGTCTTAAAACTTCCGTGTTATTACTCTTGCACAAAATTTTACATCACTCTAGGTGAAAACTTTACACGGGTTCTGGCCTGCAGCCCGTCAGATAAGCAAAACTATGAAAGTACACAGAGTTAAGCTTCCCCGGGTGATGCTATTCCCAGGGAAGAAGTGGTGGTGTCTCCAGGTGCAGAAAAGAACAGGTTCCAGTAAGTTACATCAGACTATTGCAGCTAAAGATGATTGGCGTGAAACATTAAAGCACCCGGAGCGCGACGTGTGCTGACCCCTTGAGACACTCTACGGCGACTGAATCTGGCAATCTCGCGAGATGCGGACTATGGTGGCACGTGACTCGCCCTGCACTATTTTCTGTGTGAACTAAAATACTTGCACAACTAAATGGACATGAACCCTTGCATAAAACATGAATAAATAGATTCATAATATTACACTGCACATGAAGAAAAATAATGTAAATGTGGATGAAATGAAATGAAGGTGAAATAACTGAGGAATAATACGTGAATTCTTAAATAAACATAATTAAAGCACTGAACGCTTATAGGGGCGTCTTTGAGCGTCCACACACCTGGTGTGTCTTTCTTTTGCTTGTAATTATTTGATTTTAAATTTTCCTATAATTAATGTGTGCAGAGTTCTTCATAATGCAACCTCGCCTGCCCGGTCGGAGAAGGGGCAGGGGGAGGGGGGCTATGAAGTTGCACGGCACTATTCTGCACTCTCCTGCTCTGGCATTACACTGCATGTGGCACTGCAATGTGCACTGAGGGCACACTGGTGCCGGTTGATGCGGTGGACGCGCAGCTTGGCAAACTGTCTGGAAGGCAGGATGCTGTCTTACATCACATTGTACTTTTTTGCATACTTTTTGTTCATTATTATTTTTGATGTTTTCAATTCCATAATCACAGTACTTGTTTAACAATCCAACGCATGCCTATGAACACAAAAAAATTTCACTGCATTTAAATCATCATACTTTTTTTTGTATTTGGTGTTCAAATCAGTTAAAATGATTTTTCATTTGTGATTTACTGCTTTGGTGGGATATTTTGCAAATAAANCAGCTTGGCAAACTGTCTGGAAGGCAGGATGCTGTCTTACATCACATTGTACTTTTTTGCATACTTTTTGTTCATAATTATTTTTGATGTTTTCAATTCCATAATCACAGTACTTGTTTAACAATCCAACGCATGCCTATGAACACAAAAAAATTTCACTGCATTTAAATCATCATACTTTTTTTGGTATTTGGTGTTCAAATCAGTTAAAATGATTTTTCATTTGTGATTTACTGCTTTGGTGGGATATTTTGCAAATAAANGTATTTGGTGTTCAAATCAGTTAAAATGATTTTTCATTTGTGATTTACTGCTTTGGTGGGATATTTTGCAAATAAAATTTCCATTCAATCACCTTAGTCTCTTTTGCTACTACATATCTCCTAAACTTCAATGCTTCAAGTTGTAGATGTTCCAAGGGCCTATTCACTGCTGCCTTTGCAGAGGTTTTAAATAACTTTGCTTCTAAAACATTATTGCAAAAAATTTAATTCATAAATATAACATGGCTTTTATAAGTTAATTAATATTCATATTGGTGATAAATAGTCATAGAGTGAAGCAGGATACAAATACAGTGACATTTTTTTTATGGGATCACCTTGTAAAGACGTCTTAGCTAGGAAAAGATCTCACCTGGGAAAATAAAATTATCCTCCTCTTTGTATTGGTGTATCGCCTATTCATGGTGACTTCACACTTTTTGAATCAAACCTTTGAAAAGACATCTTATATATTATGTGTTTGGTTATTTTGTTTCTGTATATCACAAGTGTTTTATATTTCTGTTAACATGAAAGTCGTTTATTTTTGGCTAAATTAAACTTTTACTTATATTTTATTTAGAAATTATATTTCATTTATAATTAATATGAATTAGGAAATGAGTGTGCTGGCAATTCTAATAAGAAATAGTTAGGGTGACTAGAGGACAAGAGACAAAAACGAGGACATCATATGTTGAAAAAGTAGGAGACTGAGGAAAAAAGGAGGATACGTTAACAAAAACAAACAAAAGTGAATCAATTCGGTAAAACTGGAACTAAACTGCCCAAAAGAAATCTAAAATGCATAAAGCACATTGGGACATTACAGTGTATAATGTAAAATAGTTCGTAGTGTGATTGCTACCATAAAAATATATAGATAACTAAGTACAGCTATGAGGGCAAATCAATAAATAAGTTACACTTACATGTTATGGCCATGTATGAAACCACCTATACATAGGCAACACGGCTATGACAACATACAATGTAAGTTCACTTTTCCACATAGTCCCCAAGAGACTGTAAACATTTCTCGGAATGGTCAACCAACTTTTCGATTCCGGATGCGTAGACATCTCCTCCAGCGTTATGTAACCACCCGGAGACAGCTGTGTTCACCTCCTTATTGTTGAACCGGTTGCCTAAAGCAATTAAAGAGAAGCGCCGGTGTGATTTTGTTGCACGATAATGCAACACCTCACACGGCCCGCCAAACGTCCGAACTGCTTCAGCGATTCAAGTGGGAGGTATGGCAACATCCTCCATACAGTCCAGACTTAGCGCCACGCGATTTTCATGTTTTCGGTAAGCTGAAAAAGGATCTCGGTGGACGACGATTCCGAAACGATGAGGAGGTGAAAGCAGCTGTCTCCGGGTGGTTACATAGCGCTGGAGGAGATGTCTACGCATCTGGAATTGAAAAGTTGGTTGACCGTTCCGAGAAATGTTTACAGTCACTTGGGGACTATGTGGAAAAGTGAACTTATATTGTATGTTGTCATAGCCGCGTTGCCTATGTATAGGTGGTTTCATACATGGCCATAACGTGGAAGTGTAACTTATTTATTGATTTGCCCTCGTACTTGTTGTAACTTTGTTAGCAATGGAGACAAAAGTTCCATCACCACAAACTTTACATTTAGCTTCAGATTCGTGCCTTCCCTTCTGAATTGATGGGTATTTCTCAGTTACTTCATCGGTAAACTTGCATTTACGTTTGGACATTATAATTAAATCTATAAAACCTTTAAACTCCACAAAATTAACAAACACACCGCAACCATCTTCCGCAGCAAATAAACACAGGCCTATTCATAATTGCTGACTCAGTTTTATCAAATGTCTTAGAAATCCCTTTTAGAAAACTGTAGCTTCCATTAAAGGTGCAGTATTGCCTATGTTGTCTACATGTAATGTACAACACAAACAATAAAAAGGGTTGCAATTTTTCTCTTGGATTCATTGCAAAAATATGAATAATATTATTAAATACTTGCAACATTTCTATACAGCTCTGAAGAAATTACTTTGAAGTTGGCCACACTGGGCCTACTTGATAGTTAAATTACTGAAAAGACTCCAGAAAACATTGATACTGCCATCTTGTGTGTGCATTTTCTGACTCTTAAAAATGGAAAACTGCAGGAAAAAAAAAATTATCAATGACCCTAAAAGAGGAGGACATTTTCTGATTTTCCAAAAAATCTGCTCGGACCCCAGACAAATGCATAAATAGAGAACATGTCCAGATTAATCTTCTCATCTGGTCATCCTAGAAATAGTTATGCAAAATATTATTAAACTGAGTGTGCGAATGAATGCAGTGTGTTGTCGCTTTGGTGTTATTTTCTAGATTTGATTAAGCTTTGTTTGCATGAGGCGGAGAAATAGCCTGAAAGTAGAACTTAAGTAGAGCTTCAGAAAAGTTGGAAGTAATCACAAAGAGACTATACTAATATACACACCTCAGAAATAGTTTTGCACCATTTGTAATTTGGTTGCTTATGAGGGTTATTCACTGGGACAGTTTTTTATATTGGTTCGTGTTCATTGTCAAGTCAGATTTGATATTTTGTACATACAGTGTAGTTTCATCCCATACTTTCACTTTGGCCATTAGCAACCGAGTAACTTAGAAATCCCGGTGTTGTAAAACTTTTTTAGGTGTGTATTTTCTTATGCAAATGATGTATGATGAAAAAAAGGCTTATAATACAACATTAACCTTAAGTGTGTCTGTCATAGGAGTAATTGTAAAGTAATTATATTCAAAAAAATTAATATCACCACAATAGTGCTGGTGTTTGCACATATTTAATCACAATTGGCGAGAATAATGTTGGGTGTTAGTGGAATTCCTAACTCCTTTGCAGCTACCACTTCTGACACCTTGGGATTGGAATCAACATTGTGTACAAAGTATAACTGCACTATAACAACTGNTTTGCAGCTACCACTTCTGACACCTTGGGATTGGAATCAACATTGTGTACAAAGTATAACTGCACTATAACAACTGACAGTGACAAGATCAATTATCACAATAGTGAATTATCATAACTGAAATATACTGTAAAGCATCATTTGCTGTATTATTATTGTATATTGACATCATGTTTTCTGAATTCTGTTTTCTGAATTCCCTTACATCCATGCATCCATGAAAGCTGACAAGTTGATCATTAAATACAATGTAGCACATCTNTGTTTTCTGAATTCCCTTACATCCATGCATCCATGAAAGCTGACAAGTTGATCATTAAATACAATGTAGCACATCTAACAGCGGCATTTTCCACACCTGACCATCGTTCCCATAAAGATTATTTAAATAGCAATAATCACTGATAATTAGAAGGGGGATATTTTTCCATTTTCCACCAATAAACGCATGTAACAAATACTAAAAAAAAACACAATACATCTGCCTGAACCATTTGAATGATACAGTCTCACTGTGTGATTACAGGCACTTTTGTTTAAAAAAAAGTGCAGTTTTATTTGTCCTGGTGAGAAACATAAAAATCAAAGGTTGAAAGCTATGTGTACAGATAAACTAACTACTTAACGTAAAATCCATTTCTTTTTGCTGCCGTATCTTTGTCTCACTTTTGCTAGGGTGCCCTCCCTTCTCGTTCACTACCTTACCTATTTTAGCTGCTCTTCAATACTTTTGTCCACTTTAGTAGCCAAGCTCAAGAAGTGGAGTGAATAGATAGTAACATATTGAAGGGGAAGAAAAGTATACGACTCACTCATTCCTATCTATCCCTTCTTTTTGTATTGTTGACATGTAGACAAAACATTAACATGAATGAACACAGTCAAATGTTGCGGAGACATGACATGTGCAGGAAACTATATTCTGTAGCAACTATTCACACTGGAAATATTAATACGTGTCATATGTGTAATATTGTCTTGACTATGGTAGTAGTGTGTTTATTTTTGATGGTTGATGGTCATCAGTGTAAAAACTGTCATGGTGGAGATGAGGTAGTCATGTAAAGTAGGTCTCGCAAAATATGACAACTGATGACGAGGATGGGATTATTATCCCCAAGGGAAGTTTGGCATCATTAGAAATAAAATCTAGCATTTTAGCAGTGGTGATAATATTTGTTGGCTTTTATTTAATGTTTGATTTTGTGGAAATGGTGCATTAGTGAGTAAGAATCAAGATGTTGCTTTGCAAGATTGAAGAGTTCAATATGGAGGACAGCAATTTTGAGTGCTATGTGGAGAGATTGAACATTATTTTAAGGCCAACAACAAAATTAAGGATGATGAAAAAGGTAGTTTGTTTTTGACATTGTTACACCCTAAAACTTATGCTGTTTTAAAGAATTTGTGCATGCCCAATAAATCGGGAACAAAGTTGTATGTGGGATTGGTGGAAATACTTGGTGCCCATTATGCTCAAAAGGAAATTGTGTTAGCAGAGTGAGTGAAATTGTGAAGAAAACCAGGATCTTCAGAGAGGATAGCTGAATTTGCGGTAACCCTGCAAAAAATTTCAATGTCTTGTGATTATGGCCGGTTTCTGGATAAAGCATTACGGTATGTGTTTGTGAGCAGTTTAGGAAATGAATGTATAGTGCAAAAACTGTTAGTTGACGAGAAGCTAACTTTCCAGTCAGTGCTGGAAAAGACTTTGATAATGGAAGTGGCTTTGTAACACTCCAAGGAAATGAGACTGGGGATTGCACAGCAAAAGCAAGAAAAGACTACCCATGATGGGGACACTGCCTTTGCAATACACAAAGAAACGTTGGAAGTTGCCAGGGGGAGCGAGGGGTAACTTCCAGACAAAAGATGGGTTCACATGGGAATAAAAACTGTAACCGATGTAATAGTGGAAGTTGTTTGGCACCATAGTGCCTGTTTGCAAATTACATATGCAATGTGTGTAAAAACATAGGCATATATAACAAATATACTGGGCTCAAGGTGTTCACTGGGTAAAGGAGGTAAATTCAGAAGAGTTGAACTAGCTTAACATTGATTTTAATGAAGTAAGGGGTCATGCAAATAATTTTAAAGTTGATGTGTTGATAATTGGTCAGAACGAAAGTATGATAATATATACGGGGATGGTTGTATCTGTGTGCTCAGACAGCACGTACACTGGAGAGCCAAAAAAAACTGGTGTAGGCGTGTGTATGCAAATAACAGAGGTATGGAACCAATCAGAGTAACGCGATGCAGTCGGCAGTGCCTATATAAGACAACAAGCATCTGGCAAAGTTGCTTCTAGCCAATGACGATGATGTTACCGTCCATATCAAGATTTAAGTGAGTTTGAACATGGTGTTATAGTCGGCGCACGAGAGATGGGACGTAACATCTCCGAAGTAGCAATAAAATGTNTAGTCGGCGCACGAGAGATGGGACGTAACATTTCCGAAGTAGCAATAAAATGTGGAATTTCGCGTACGACCATTTCACGAGTGTACCGTGAATATTGGGAATCTGGTAAAACATCAAATCTTCGACATCGCTGTGGCCAGAAAAAGATTGTGAACGAACGGGACAAATGACGACTGACGTCTTAGTAATTTGCACTGTCTGCACATTGGGAAAGAGTTTAACCAGCAGATTTCAATGCTGGAGCATCAATAAGTGCCAGCGTGCGAACTATTCAACGGACCATCATTGATATGGGCTTTCGGAGCTGAAGGCTCACTCGTGTACCGTTGTTGACTGCACGACACAAAGCTTTACGCCTCGTCTGGGCCCACCACCACCGCCATTGGACTGTTGATGACTGGAAACACGTTGCCTGGTCTGACGAGTCTCGTTTCCAATTGTATTGGGTGGATGGATGTGTACGGGTATGGAGACATCCTCATGAATCCATAATCCATGGACCCTACATGTCAGCAGGGGACTGTTCATGGTGGAGGCTCTGTCATGATATGGAGCTTGTGCAGTTGGCATGAAATGTGACCCCTGATACGTCTAGATACGACTCTGACAGGTGACAGATACGTAAGCATCCTGTCCGATCACCTGCACCCATACATGTCAATTGTGCATTCNATGCGACACCCCACACGTCAAGAGTTACTACCAAGTGGCTCCAGGAACACTCTTCTGACTTTAGACACTTCCATTGGCCACCTAAATCACCAGACATGAACATTATTGACCATATCTGGGATGCCTTGCAATGTGCTGTTCAGAAGAGATCTCCACCGCCTCGCACTCCTATGGATTTGTGGACTGCCGTACAGGATTCATTGTGTGAAATGCCTCCTGCATACCTTCAGACATTATTCGAGTCCATGCCACGTCGTCTTGCAGCACTTCTGCGTGCTCTCGGGGGCCCTACACTATATTAGGCAGGTGTACCAGTTTTTTTGGCTCTTCAGTGTATATGGCAAAGTTAAAGTCATGTGAGCCTAAGATGACTGAATCGGCCTTGAGAACTTATTGGGAGAACCGTTACACCTAATGGGAAATGTAATATTCTGGTGGAATACAAATATCAACTGACTTTGCCAATGGTGGTAGTAGATAGCCAAGGTGAATCATTGGCAACATTGTTGGGAAGAAATTATTTGGCATCATTGTGATTGGACTGGAAAAGTATTGTTGGAAAATGGGAAGTGAGCAGTGGGGCACACATTCAGCAAGTACAATTAATTGTACCTTTTCGTCAAAACGGGAAGCTATCATTAGGAAGCTTGAGTGAGAATACAAGTCTCTTTTTGGGCAGAAAATTGGAATTATTTTATGTGCCATAACTAATGTGGTGCTGAAAGAAGGGGCCAGCCCAGTATTTTGCAAGGCTAGGGCAGTACCCTTTGCTATGTGTGGTGACTTTAAAGTGGAATTGAGTGGAGAGATTTGGGCAGCTCTTAACATCTATGTATTGAGAGACTTTCGAGTGACTTAGAATTCAGTAGTGGAAATGGATCACTACCCCCGCCCAAGCCAGCTAATGTCTTCAGCGAGTTTGCGGAAGGAAAAGTTTTCTCTGTCATAGACTTGCACTCAGCATACACTCATTTGCCAATAAACAAACACAGCCAGCCATTATTGACAATTAACACCCACATGGGAATATTTTGTTATACGCAGCTGCCTTTTGGTTTTTGCAGTGCCCCCTGTATTTTTCAAAAAACAATAGAGCAAGTGTTTTAGGGTATAAATGGNGCCAGCTAATGTCTTCAGCGAGTTTGCGGAAGGAAAAGTTTTCTCTGTCATAGACTTGCACTCAGCATACACTCATTTGCCAATAAACAAACACAGCCAGCCATTATTGACAATTAACACCCACATAGGAATATTTTGTTCAGCTGCCTTTTGGTTTTTGCAGTGCCCCCTGTATTTTTCAAAAAACAATAGAGCAAGTGTTTTAGGGTATAAATGGGGTGTATGCATATCTGGATGATATCCTGGTGGTGGGTTTAGACTGGAGGATGCGCATCACAAACTGGATGAGGTGTTTAAAAGACTTAAATCATATGGAATCGGTGTAAGAAAGGAGAATTGTAAGCTGCTTTTTCAGAGTGTGGTTCCTTTAGGATACAGGCTATCAAAAGAGGGAGTTCAACCTACCAAAGAAAATGTTCAAGCAGTTCAGGATGCCCCAGCCCCTAGAGATATTTCTGAACTTCATTCATATTTGGGGTTGCTACAATTCTCTGGCAAGTCCTGCCAAATGTGGCAACTATATTACATCCACTATGCCAATTGTTTCGGAAAGATCACCACTGGTAGTGGACAGCTGACTGTGAACAGGCATTTGAGGAAACTAAACATTTACTGTTAAGCAGTCCAGTACTAGTGGCATATGACCCAGCGCTGCCAATTGTTGTTACAGCAGATACGAGTGCATACAGTATAGGACTGTGCTAGCTCATGTGATGTCTTCGGAAAAAGAATGGCAGTAGCCTTTGCCTCCAAAACTTTGTAGAGAATGAGGACTGGATACAGTCAAGTAGAGAGAGAGGAGATCTTAGCTTAGTGTTTGCCGTGAAGAAATTTCACAATTACTGTATGGGCGTAAGTTTATTCTAGTAACAGATCACAAAAGGAAGGCTAACTGCATTGTTTGGTACCTAGCGTGGAGTTCCAATCATGGTGGCGGCATGAATTCAGCATTGGGCATTGATGTTAAGGGTCGATCAATATGAGGTAAAGTACAAGCAAGGTTTGGAGATTGTTCATGCAGATGGATTGTCACGTTTGCCTTCGCCGAGAGTGTGGAAGAGGAAAACTGTGAACCATGGTTGGGTTGGGGAGGCAGTTTTTCTTTGCATCTTTGGAAAACCTTCTACTGAGAGCATTGGATATTGCAGTAGCAACACAGGAGGACACTGTGTTCTCCAAGTTATCCGACCTCATTCTGTGGGGGTGGCCTAAAAGGATTTCACCAGAGTTGAAGCATTTTGTTTCCAAAATAATTATAGCTATCCTTGAAGCAGAATTGTGTAATATGGGTAACAGAGTAGTAATTCCAGCAGTGTTTCAAGACAGTGTTTTAAAACTGTTGCATGAAGAGCATCCTAGAATCACAAGAATGAAAATGTTAGCTCAAAGTTATGTATGGCCGGGTATACACAATCAAATTAAAGAAGTTCAGCATCGCGAAATTTGTCATTCAGTCCAAAATGTTACACCTTTAGTACCTCTACATCCATGTCAGAGATGGAATGGTTGCATTTAGATTTTGCTGATGGGCATAATCTAAAGATCTTGATTCTGATCTATGCTTTTTCAAAATGGCTGGAAGTGATAACAATGAATTCAACAACAGCATTTTATATGGTGAAAATGTTACGAACACTGTTTGCAGCGTTCAGGTTGCCCAAAGTTGTTGTAACAGACAACAGTCCCCATTTTCAGTCTGAAGAGTTTGGTAATTTTTTGTCATTGAATGGTGCAAAACACATTAGGATCCCCCCAATATTACCTACAGTCAAATGGTGCAGCGGAAAGACAAGTACAGACTGTCAAGCTAGCAATCAACTGTCAGATGCAAGAAGACCAACAATTTAAGCATAAACATACATTATAACATAGGCTTGATGTGTTTTTATTTGCTTACAGGAACACGCCTCATTCTGTGCCAAGAAAACCCCTGCAGAACTGTTTTTACAAAGGCAAACACAAACCCGATTGCCACTGGTAAAACCAACCTTTTCACATGAAATGGCAGAGTGGCAAGAGCAAGTCAAGCTCAAGTTGGACCAAAAGCAAGGCGCACTTAGGGTGTTTCAAGAAGGTGAAGCATTTCTGGTCAAGATATTGAGGGGAGAAGATACCAGATGGGTCCAAGGTGTTGTCCGAACAAAGGTGAATGCAGTTACATACCAGGTACAAGTGGGCGAAAACGTTAAGCTGGTGCATGTTGACCACTTGAAGTCATTGGTCATTCAGGCGCATGGATCACAAGAACCAACTGGGCAGGAAGAAAATACAAGGCTGGGAGAAGATGTGGAAATACAAGAAAATAAAGTGTGGAGAAGACCTAGGATGTTGATGGTAGTCTGGAACACCAGCTACCAAAGAAACGGCGAAAGAAAGTTGAACCAGACAAGGGCACAAGTGTCACCGGCGGTGTGATAGGGTGGAGCAACCCAGCAGGCTCTAGTGGGAGCGAGGAAGAGGATGTGTTTAGAGGATTTTCAATGTCAACAGCAGTGACAACACTATACCTCAGGCATTCTAGTAAACAGGTCACTGCACCCCAAGAGGCTAAATTTAAATTTATAAGGGTCATGTTTTGAAATGGAAAGGGGAGTGTGATATTTTCTTGACTATGGTAGTGATGTGATGGAACATAGTGTATTTATTTTGGTATGATCATCAGTGTAGAAACTGTTATGGCAGAGATGAGGCAGTCGTGTAAAGTAGGTTTAACAAATTGTGGCAATTAGGAGAAAATGGCAGGACTGGAACACTTGTATGTATGTTTCATGTGGGAAAATATGTTATGCAGGAATATCTTAAGTGAGTTTTACTTTATATATTTACTATTGTTATCCTTTGTTGCACACACATTTAAGTTGTACCCTTGCTAAGTTATGTACACATCATATTTACAATGAAGTCTGCAAGGTTATCTGAAGCATAATATTAGCTTTGGGCGAGAACTATTATTTGGATCATTCCATTCTAAACATTCTTCACTTAAAATAACTTGGCACTGTTTGTGACAGCTTAAATATCATAACTACCTTTACACCACTCAGGGTGTCCAACGATCAAGTGAGAAACGTATGGTATTTGAAATGCTGCGGTAAATTTATGGGAATATTCAGAATTGCAGAACTGTTTTCTGGTTTATGAAATCTGCATCAGAACTTCAGAAACTACGCCAGAGAAACTTAATAGTAAAGAACCTGCACCACCTTTGAAAGTCAGAGTGCAACAGTGCAATACTAATAACAGCATATAGGTCATGCAGAGAGGAAGTAGGACATAATAAAAGGATGTCCATGGAGCCCCTGCTCTGAAGGATGAAGGTGGCGGGGTTGGTTTATTGATTCAGAAAGGGAGGAGGTGTAGGAAGCCAGTCTTCTTCACACCACAGCTTGGGCAACAGAGGAACGAACCCCGAGTCAGCTGCATCTAGAGAATGACTGATGAACTCACGTTCCCAGTTAAAAAAATACTCCGTCAGTCATGCACCCCTCCCTAGCCAGCCGAGCCAAGCCACCTGCCCCTAAGCGAGCGTCAGATATCATCTGCAGAACTACCCCACTTCCATCCCTCGCCAAGAGAGAGCAGCAAGAGCTGTGCCACCTACAAAGGGAGGAGCCAACCGACCAAAGATGCCTGAACCGCCAAAGGGAGGCTGTCGACTATATTTAAGGCTGGACGAGCCCTCAGAACGCCAGTTGTCATTAAATTGTCTGGCTTTGCCTTGAACACTCGTCAGCTCGCCCTACCACTGTCCTGCTAGGGCTCTTTACTTCCGACGTCTTTTTGAGATCTGCTACCAGCAAAGCTTGCTTCAACCCCACTTACACACACTCCACTTGGGAGTGTTTATCCCATCCCTTCAGGACACCTCTAGGCAACAGTAAGGTTAGAGTCATTCTTATGACTTCTTTATTTTGTTGCGCTAGATTGGTCTTTGCCTAACAGGTCCCCTTCGCCTGTGTGTAATGTAACTTCCGCCGGTTGCATGGTAATCACAAAAGCATAGGAGTTAGTACGAGTCACAGTGTTTATTCTACTCAGAATAAATATGTTCGCATCTCTTCACTAGTTTTGATTCCAAGGATGATTTGTACCTCTCTCTACTACCTTTTAAATGCCATCCTCCAAGGGAGAGGCAGGTGACCACGTCTTGCCAACCTATTTCCAACCTTAGAGTAGGACTGCGGGCTCCCTTGACCGGGCAGCATATACGTCACAAAACACCACACATTTGCCGGCCACCCATACTGTTGGCCTAGTGTGCAAAGGCACTTGGCGCACACGTACGGTAGAGTCCCCTACTATGTACACTTCATGAGGAAGCAACTGGACCACCCGAGTCAGCTAACCTGCTCCATCCACAGCATGAAATTCATCAGTTAGAGTGCCAGGCCTCAGTGTGACTTAGTCGCATCTGAGCGGCTCACAACAAAGCAGTAGCNATGAAATTCATCAGTTAGAGTGCCAGGCCTCAGTGTGACTTAGTCGCATCTGAGCGGCTCACAACAAAGCAGTAGAGCCACCCCAAGTCAGATAACCTGCTCCATCCACCACATGAAATTCACTGGTTGGAGCACCAGGACTGACATGGCGTGATGCCATTGCCTTTGGGTACTTCTAGCTAGGGAATTCTGTCACCTGCCCCTTGCTTGCTGTGATGGCCCTTAGAACCTACCCTATGCCCATCACCCGATGATGAGAGACCAAATGGGCAGACAAGAAGGCAGTTACGGCTCCTACTGCCAACCAGTTATCGGGTAACCCTTCCGAGTCAGCCTTCAGCTACTCCTCTGCTCGGGAACAGGCACAAAGGGCACAAACTACCCGCTGACTGCAGGAGCCTCACCCCTCAGTCACTTCTAAGTACTTGTTCGAGCCACCCCAGAAGNGGCACAAACTACCCGCTGACTGCAGGAGCCTCACCCCTCAGTCACTTCTAAGTACTTGTTCGAGCCACCCCAGAAGACCAGCGGACCTCCACACCCCATTGTAGTTCACCTCAGGCTCGGACAGCTCGTGGGTCTGGGCATCGCCGACCGCCACCGACCGCTGCTGCCACCAGGAGCCCGGCAGCCCCAGTTCCAGCTGGACGCCAGCTGCCACCAGATGGGGCCCTGAATGTCGCCCACAGAAGCCCGCCTCCAGTCAGCCCTAGCGCTGGCCTGCAAGGGGTAAGCCAGCTTCAGCCACCTCTGACACCTACGTAACTTGCTGACGCCCGACCGGGCCGACTCTTTATATGGGACTCCTCAAAGGCAGGGGTGAACAAGTGTAGAACCAGCCAGTATGTCCAACCTGGGCTCTCTGACCGAACCCACTAGAACCCCCTTAGACTAGGTGAAGTGCTAAGCACCCCGACCTTCACGCGTCAGTGTAAGGACTCGCCATATCTTGTCTAGGAATGAGAAATGTAGCTGAAGGTGTATCTTTTTCTCATAAGTAGATTTCATTTTACGTGGGCATCTGCCAGTTTCATTGCGGCATTTACAATCAAATTTTTAATTAAAAAATTTAAGCCATCATGTTGCTGGTGGCTTCCCCCCTCCCCCCAATCTTTACTACCTTTAGTTTTATAACTCTCTCTCACTCTCATTCTCTTCCTCTCGCCTCTGCCCTTCACAATATTTCCTAGCTATACCACAGACGATTGGCCCTCAGCCATAAAGTAGCCAATCACAAATTGCTTATGCTGGCTATGACATATGACTGGCATAGACATGCTTCACAAAATTGTTTCAAAATAAAAAATCATTTGCAGGAAGTTTAGTTATGAAATATAATTGAAGATAAGTGTACATAGAGAGATAGGTGTAGGTGGTGCAAGGCTCTATAGGCCTAACAAACTATATAAGTCAAGTCTTCAATAGTAGAATTTGAAGCCTTTTGCTGTTCACATGTTTTATTACGGAATCTAATATGGAATTATGTATTGTGTGTACTGGGTCTCAATGACATATTTTTATATTTCTTTAGGAGTAATATTTCCATTATATGTTTTTGTCAAGAAAAATATAATTTATTTTTNATGACATATTTTTATATTTCTTTAGGAGTAATATTTCCATTATATGTTTTTGTCAAGAAAAATATAATTTATTTTTGATGGCGGCTATATTTTTTTTGCAGCTGTGGGGATAATTTGATACTGCATAATAGTGATCCATTTTCATGTGGTTGAAAATTGACACTTTTCCACAAGTTGTTCAACTATGCGTCTGTGTATTGTAGTGTAATAGNATGACATATTTTTATATTTCTTTAGGAGTAATATTTCCATTATATGTTTTTGTCAAGAAAAATATAATTTATTTTCGATGGCGGCTATATTTTTTTTGCAGCTGTGGGGATAATTTGATACTGCATAATAGTGAACCATTTTCATGTGGTTGAAAATTGACACTTTTCCACAAGTTGTTCAACTATGCGTCTGTGTATTGTAGTGTAATAGAAAGTACATTGCCAGTGTGCTACAATTTTCGTCAGAATGCTTGTTTTCAGGTTGGCAGGAAATTACTGCAGTGGTAGGCAGCTTTGCTCTTATTTTGTTTACAGTTGTATTCTTGTTTTATTAAATATCTGTAATTGATGATTTATTATGGCAGCATAATTTTGAGTGGAAATCTGTTTCAAATAATCGTACTTAAAGTAGAAGTGAGTGTGTGGAGTGATTTGGGCTGCTCTTAACATGGAGATCTCGAGAGCCGATACTTTAAGTAGAGATGACATTCATAATTTAGGACTTTTTTTCTTGTTACAATGATTTTTATTTACAAGCGCATCTCTGTGTGGGTATACTACTTGAAATACCAGGTTTACAAGAATTTATAGTTGGTTTTACAATAGCACAATGCAAAGCGGCATGATTTGCTGTAGCCAGAGAGACCAGTTGGCTGTCGCCAGCCTATGCAATAAGTACATTACAGACTGTGCCATGACACAAATAATATACGTACAAAATGAGTTAACAATTTATGTATTTTGCCAATAAATATACATTAAGCCATATAATAGCACCCTCAATATTCTTAACATTAAACGTGACAAATAAACAAAAATTACAATAATTCTTTTCTTTCTAGATCCACATAAAAGTTAACATAATTTATTAAATTGCTCTCAACACTGGAATAATACAATTTGAATAAAGTTTAATTAAAAGATTTATAAATGCCAAAACAATTAAAGCAATTNTTATTAAAAAGTTAACATAATTTATTAAATTACTCTCAACACTGGAATAATACAATTTGAATAAAGTTTAATTAAAAGATTTATAAATGCCAAAACAATTAAAGCAATTAATTGACTAAAATGACTATTGGAGCAATTAGAAAAGAGGACAGCTGTATGAGCCTAGTAAAGCCTCTTTTTCATAAAACCAACACATTAAAAATAATTATTAAAAAATACTATATGAAAGATTGAAATTTCGGCGGAGGCAGTCAAATGACACGTCAGAGCTCCTACCAAATTAAAAGCTACTGAATGAGCACAATTAAAAACATAGACAACAACCTAACACAAGAGACATGGACACCATGATTATTTAAAAAAAGGAATTTACTCTTGGGCAGCCAAAAAGATAATACACAACACGTTAAAACAGGCAAACGCAGCAAGACAAGGTTTTAGTTATAACCAAAACCAAATTTGGACTCGCGATTAAAACCACCATTTTGAAAAAACACTAACATTACTGCTTACCCAAGATAAACACAGCTACACCACACAAAACACTAAAACATTAAAAATAGCCCATCTAACACACAAACTTTGTCCATGACTCACCATTTTAATTGCCCCAACTTTCGGCGGCTCAGGCGACGGCACAAATTAAAAGAGCCCCATCACTGCTTCACGTCCATTGGACGACAAGTGCGGCAATCTAATTCATCGTAGAAATCTTCAGGCAATAAGGTCAGGCAACGGCAGGGCGTAGAATAGAATGAGCGTGAGCCGTGCAACGACTTAAATAATAAATTAGCTAAATCATATTTAAAAATTATGACTCATAAATGGATGGGAAATCAAGGGAGTGAGAACAGGGATGGAAAAGGGAAGGGATCCGAGCAGAGCAAAGAGTATACCACTGCATCGAGTAGAAACCAAAGAGGACGATTTGTGCAACGAGCACTAGCGTCACAACCCCCACCCCAAAACCTGTGCTCTGGCAACCAATTTCTGAATATCTTGACTAAAAATCCAACACAATACACAAAAATACAGTAGGGGAAAAGCTCATAGACACAGAAGTAGAAACTGAAGTAAGTAGAAAAGGTCCATAGATTAGGTTTCGAAGTAACACGTAGAATATTCCAAATTTCACAGTGATATCAGGAGTGATCAGCTCCTTTTTGCAGTTGTCCCTGGAGATGGTGGGCAGCCAAGTCCAAAAGCAACTCGGCGCCAACAGAGCCAGTCTCTTCTCGAGCACTAGGTACAGCATCACGACAGCATCAGAGGGGTTGTGGTGGAAGAAATCACCTGAAGCTCTGGCTCTTCCAGCGGTCGACTCAAACAGCTCCTCTGCAGCTCAACGAAGGTGACGCACAGTGGGCTCAGTGCGGCTCAGTGGGAAGATGGGAACAAAGCAAAAACCAACAAGGGATTAGAAAGGGGGAAACACAATAACCAAAATGACACAGGACAAAAGGTAGGGAAACAAAGTGCGTTTACAATATCAAGCAAGAACAGTCCAACTGCATGTACAGACACATAATAATCAACAATTAATTGCATTGCTGATAAGCCTTCAACTGAGACACGTGCACCTTTCTAAATGAGCAATTAGAGCTGGGCAAAACAAGTCTAACAGTATTAAGACCTAGAAACTTACTAATCTTAGATGGATCAAGCAATTTTGGTATGAACCTCCCAGTCATATCCTTCCCCATATCTGCCAACAAGTAATTTTTACATAAGACCAGGTCCCCTAATTTGAAATTAACTTGCAACCTGCCCTGGTTCATTTTAGCTGTTACCTGCAGCTTCACTGCCCCAAGCCTACAGTGGACCTCTTCAAGCAGGCGATCATGGTCAGCCTCACCAAGGGGGGAGGGAAAAGGAGGAATATTCCAGATATTAAGTAAGGGATGGCTAAGAGGACGACCTGAAAGGGAGTGAAGGAGCAACTCCCATAGAATTGTGCAAAGTGCTATTGTATCCTACATTAATCAAATCCAAATCCTGATCCCACTTAGTGTGGTCCTGATTATAGAAAATGATTAAGCAAGCCTTCTGATTCTTATTAAATCTTTCTACCTGATTGTCTTTGGGATAGTAGGGACCGAAAGTAAAATGTTTGATAGCCCAGCAAAAACACATGTTCATAAAAATATTAGAGGTGAAGTACTTAGCATTATCAGTAACAACTTCAACAGGAGCACTAAATTCTTTCCAAACCTGATCAGTGAGCGCTTTAACAATTAACGACGCTTTCATATTATGCAGTGGTAACAGANCGCAGTGGTAGCAGAATAACAAACCTAGTAAACGTCCAAATATATCAAGATGAATAGTGCTCCAGGGTGCCTGAGGAATCTGCTTCACTTCCTGCCCAACGTTAGCATACTGAGCCTGCTTACACTTTTGACACAGGTCATGAACGCACAAAATCAGAAACGTCACCCCATAAACTAGGCCAGGCAAACTGTACAGCAGTTTTATTGAAGGTCTTATTAACACCCAGATGACCACCAAAAACAGAATCGTGAAAGTACGACAAAACGATAGGCCGCAATGATTCCGGTACAACTATCGTACGAGCACGTCCATTTTTTCCTGTAAAATAGAAAATCCCATTTTCCAAAACATAAGGAAGTATTACACCACTACTCAAGTCCCTCTTAACCTGACTACAGAAACCGTAATCTACCTGGGCTTGGAGTAATTTTACAAAAAACTCAGGGAAGTCCTGAATGATATTAACAGAAGCCTCTGAAACTGCCACATTTTCCGTCACAAAATTTGCTGGATCATACATTCTGGATAAAGCATCTGCTACCTGGTTTTCGGAGCCTTGGACGCGATGAACCTTGAAACGAAAATGAGACAATCGTAACACCCAGCGACCTAGCTTGCCCAACTGTTGAGGATGGTTAACGACTCTCAGCTCAACGCCTGGTTGTCCATGATCACATTCGTCCAAGATCACATTCATCGTGTTCTAAGTATGATGCAAATTTTTCTAGCCCATAGATACAAGCCAGGGTTTCTTTCTCATAAATACCCAATTTACGCTCAGTCTCTGTGAGACTACGATTGGTGAAAGCCACTGGTGCCAAACCTAACTCAGTCTGCTGGCTCAGGACAGCGTCTAAAGCCAGTGACGAGGCATCTACCTGTATAACAAAATGGCACGAGAAATCCGGTAGAACGAGAACTGGAGGAGAAGCTAACTTCTGCTTTAGCTGGGAAAAGGCAAACTCGTGCTCCTGACCCCACTGAAACTCAAATCCCTTTTTATTTAACGAGTTCAAGGGTGCCGCCACTTCTGAGAAATGCTCTACAAAGCAGGAGTAATAGCCCAGTAGTCCTAAAAGTTTTTGCACTCCCTTCAAGGTTTTAGGGTGAGGGAAATTTAATATTGGAGCCACACAATCATCAGTTGACCTTCGCAGAGCAGATAACCCAAAAATAAGTTGGCACAAAACACTTAACCAACATAATTTATATGAGCTTCAGTGCTGTCTTTCTCAATCCGTTGTATGTTTGTATGTGTAGCTTACATATTTAACACTTAAATAAATTTATTGAAAAATAACTTGCACCCTTAGTTATACAGATTATAGGGTGGCTGTGGATGGCTCATGGTGGATTAGTCCATTCTCACCCCACGAGGAGTGTGGGTAGCCATGCTCGATTTGGCTAAAAACAAAACTTGTTTATTGGAGGTTGTAAATAAATGCGATTACACATTGCCTTTACACTCCCTAGAATTTTAGGGATCGAGGATACACTCACACTTCACGCACAACACGCACGGGGACTTAAACATGGAATGAAGAGGGGCACACGAGGGTGGTCTGGAACTCTGTAACCATTGTGACCCCCTCGCTACATTCATTTCCTCGATGGTATTCTTACTAGGGACTTCTCTTAGTGGTATTGGTCAACCTGAATTATCACACCTTCAAAAGATGTGTCTTGAGGGCATGAAAGTGAAATGGCCACCTGACTCCGGCAGTGCTTGGAGAGTAGCGAAGCTGGGGTGCACTCTCGCACATGTCACCGGCGTTGGGAGTCAAGGAAAGGATGACCGTCACGTTCGGGTCGACTTGTCCCCAGTAGAGGGCATTTTGTAGCTGCACTGGCAAAGCGGGGTGAACAGGCTAAGGGAGGAGGAACACAGCACACGTCAAATGTAGTGGCAATGCAGCCAACATACTGAAATTGCAAAGGTGCATGTAGGGTAAAGTTTTGCAATGAAATACAAAATTAATATAGTTATCTTTCAAAAAAACATAGTTAAATATATTTTATAATGCTCTGTCTTGTTTTGTTATTGCAAACATTTTATCTCATTTATCCTTTCAATTTACAGGGTGTCTACAGGTCATGAAAGTCCCAAAAATGTAACACATTCTGACGTATGGTCACAAAAATTTATCTTATAAATGTTTTAATCTGTTTTGTAAGTAAAGTCACAATGTAGGGAAAGCCATAATTTTTTTAATCTGCGCTAGAACAACAATGCACTGAAAACTCATCCAATACTGGAAAAAGTGAAAATTGTTTTATCCATAGTATAATATCATTAAGGACAAGACTTCATAATCCTGTTAAGAACATGCCTTTTGCACTGCTCACTTTGACAAAAGCATATTGTAAAATTCTATAACTTCCAGTCAACATTAATTTCCACTTCACTATCACTGGCTAGCAGTTTAGATTTTAAAATTTTTGCTGGTTTATTTCCTGTAGGTCATGTGTAACAGTTAAATTTGTAGTTTTGTTATTCATTGTCAAGTTACTAACGGGACATTTTGGAGTGAAACTGTTGCAAACTGTTCTATTTACTTCATGGCAAACTAATTATACGTATATCACTCATTATTGTAGATGCAAGCTATTTTTGTGGTTATGTTTATTTTAAAGATTCCATACCAGTGACACACTGGACGTTATTCTTAATATACGTGGTATATGTAGTAGTGTATGGCAACAGTGCTGTTTTATCATCGGGTATAATAGTTGTGGTTAGAGAATAGTGCTTGGAAGACTGAAGTAAGTATTTATAACATCAATACTGGAAATTTAANGACACACTGGACGTTATTCTTAATATACGTGGTATATGTAGTAGTGTATGGCAACAGTGCTGTTTTATCATCAGGTATAATAGTTGTGGTTAGAGAATAGTGCTTGGAAGACTGAAGTAAGTATTTATAACATCAATACTGGAAATTTAAGCCATTTTAAATAATGTGGCTTTTCTTACATCAGTGAGTTACCACAAANAAGCCATTTTAAATAATGTGGCTTTTCTTACATCAGTGAGTTACCACAAAATATGTTGAGATAACAACACAGTATTTATATATTTTTTTTCCATTAATATAATGTTATTTTACTTTTTGTTAGCAATAAAAGATTATAGCCAATGAGAGATCATAAAGTTTCTTTGAGTGTTATTTTTTATTGTTGGCGATAGTGGCCAAAGAATTGTGCACTTAGTAAAACAAGAAAAATAATAACACCATACAAGATTGGGCTTCACATAATTTGCAGTTTAGAAAAGTATTTTCCATTATATTAATTGAAATGTAGGTAAGTCTCCATCACTGCAGGCTAGTCACGTACTGCAGTTTTGTGTGGCCTTACCATTAGTTTGATTTTGGAATGTTTATTAGTTGTTTGTTTTTTCTCTGCACTATACAAAACTTTGGTTATTATAGTAGTGATCTGTGATAGTTTGTTGCCTGTAATACATTTCCTATAGTCTCATTAGGCTTCCAGTGTTATTTATTTGCATTTTGACATTATGTGGCCATTGGTATTTCCATGGTGTAGAGCTATATTTTGCTTAATTATCATTATCTGGTAATTGTTCTTTGTATTGATGAAGGAATTCATTGAGTGATCAGTGAGGTCAGGGAGAGTTACCAATAAAGGTCAATAAAATTGCCCAAAAGGTAAAATGGATTTTCTTAGTTCTTTAAACATCCTGTAGTAGCATGTGTGTCCACGATAATTTATTCTGTAACTCTGTGCCCACAATTTTTTACCTTACATGAAAAACAGGTAGTGAAGTTACATTGGACATGATTGCTACTAAGCATATCTTGTTATTGCTTTTTTCTTAAGAGTGTATGGGAAATAAAGAGTTACTAAAACAATGTGGAGATTGTAAGTAGTGTTAAATATTATTATCGCTGGAGTGTTTTAATGTCCATCACACTGTTTGTATAACATAGTCTAGTACTCTTTAGTTCAACTGTTGATAATATTGTTGATGTATATTCCTTGTCCAGTAGATTGTAGGTAAAGAGAGTTGAACTGGTCGTGATGTGTTTGTGTAAATTACTCCCCCGCACTCACTTATTTATAACAGGTTATGGGACCAGACACTGACAGTGAAGTTAAAGAAAAATAAGTTAATTGTTGAGGTGCATGTGGGGAGTTTGTGAAGTATGAAAGTGTAAGCATTTAGTAAACAAACAATTATATTAGGAAGTGGACAACATGGCCTTTTCGCAACACAATTTTCTGCAGTTATCAGCATCAAATTTTTCCAACGGGAAATTTAGACTGGAATGTCTGTTGGATGTAAAGAAGTGTTAGGATGTACTGGAAGAAGAGGCAACAGAAAAATGCAAGGACGNAGACTGGAATGTCTGTTGGATGTAAAGAAGTGTTAGGATGTACTGGAAGAAGAGGCAACAGAAAAATGCAAGGACGTATAACCGTAAGATAAGAAGGAATTACTTGCAAAGGACGCCAGGGCGCGATCCATTATTTTGCAGTGTATAACAGAATGGTATATAGAGTATGTTATAGATGCCAAGGTGGCCTTTGAAATTATGAAATGTTTAAAAAAAATTTTTTAATGGAAAAGATTTGTTACAAGATGCCTGGGGCATATCTAAGTTCGTGAGGTATGGTGGTCTTAATAAAATNTTTTTAATGGAAAAGATTTGTTACAAGATGCCTGGGGCATATCTAAGTTCGTGAGGTATGGTGGTCTTAATAAAATAAAAGAACTAAATTTTATTTCTAATTTATTCACACAGCTATTATTTACAGCATTAAATTATCTATCTCCACCCTTACTCTTTTTATTTCTCAGTGAGCACAATATTTAATGTCTATTTCAACTCTAATTAACATCCTTCTCAATGTTGCTGTTTATTTATAGTCAGTTAACTCATACTCATCATTAACACATGTTTCTGTCTGTTACCACCATTTGTAATGTCTTTCACTCATGCATCTAGTTCAATAGTCCAGCCTGCCAGCTGCACTCTTCACTGCTTGATACTCGTAGTCGCAGATTTGCCTTCTGCTGGTCACATCTCTCGACGCTCATCATCTATCGCTGAAACTCAGTCACTCATCCATTCAACCACTGCTGGCCCGGAGGCCAATCACATTATTTATACTCTGCTGGCCTTTACCTGGAAAGTTTGATGCATCCTGAGTCACACTTAGAGAAACTAGGGCAGCAAACCACTAGAAAATTCTTCAGATAAATACAGAAACTCAATACAATTAGGGTCAGCAGCACATGCCGCAAAAAGGATTATCGTGTCTGCTGGCTTTTTGTAGCAGATACGCCCTTCACTCGCCTGTCATTCAAAACATTCCATTGACTTGCCGCCACTATCATATAACTGCTCTATCCTTCACTTCCACTTGTTTGCGCAGAAAAAAGCAGCAAGTGTATAATATTACCTTATCAAAATTGTGTGTTTGAAGGCAGTTATTGAGCCTAAGTGTAAAATGGGGACTGATTTAGAGGAGCATTTTCAACAGTTCGATAGGTTAACAGGGGATGTAGAAGAAACGGGCAGCAAAATGGACAAGATTGACAAAGTGTGCCATCTTTTATTGACTATGCCATCTTCATACGACACAAGTATAACAGCACTTGAAACAATTACCGACACTTTGACCATAGAGTTAGTCAAAAGCAGGTTTCTGGATGCTGAACTTAAAATAAAGAACAAAAGCATTGTGAAAAGTGATAGTGAGTGTTTATTTAGTGCAAGAAAGCATAGAAATCGGCAATGTTTTGGCTGTGTTGGCTTAGAGCATTTCATTTCAAATTTCCCCATCAGTAACTTGCCTCCAGCTAGAGGATGGAGATGAGGCAACTTCAACAAAAGAGGTTATGGTCAAGGTAGGCCTAGCTATACTAGTCAAGAACAAGGTCAAGGTAAGCCTACTGACAGTGAATTTGGACCTAAACATCAAGCATCTGTAACCAGTATTGAATCAGAAGTTTCTTTTGTTGCTCACTCTACTGAAGTTAACTCATGTGAGACAGGTCAAATAAACTTANCAGTATTGAATCAGAAGTTTCTTTTGTTGCTCACTCTACTGAAGTTAACTCATGTGAGACAGGTCAAATAAACTTAATTGTAGACTCTCGTGCCACAGAACACGTAGTTCAAAAAGCACTTCATGAGCACAGGTTGAACTTCTCAAGTCTCCTATAACTATAAAGAAAAAAAATGGTTCTCACATAACTAGCAACGGCAAAGGTGTTATTCGTTTGAAATGTGCTGATAGAACTGTGACAGTAGATGCTCTCATTGTAGAAGGATTACCTCACANAAAGGTGTTATTCGTTTGAAATGTGCTGATAGAACTGTGACAGTAGATGCTCTCATTGTAGAAGGATTACCTCACATCTTGTTGTCAGTGTCAAATTAAACTCCAAAGGAAATACTATAATTTTCACCCAGAGTTGTGCGACAATAGTAACAAACAATAATTTTCAGTTGGAATGTAGGCCACAGGGGAACTTATTTGTGGCATGCTTTTAGTTTGCACACAAAAATTGTAATCTTAGCATTAATAGTGATTTGTGGCACAGAAGGCTCTGTCATTTAGGCAGAAATGGGCTCAAAAACATGGGTCTACCATACAGTGAGAAGAAATGCAGTGTTTGTGTGGAAGGGAAAATTAATAGATTGAAATTTACTTCTCATGGAGAACATTGGGGACCTAAAGTGCCAAGATCCAAAGACGAGGCATTACAGAATGTTATTGACTTTACGAAGTTAATCAAAACCAAGTTTGGACTCAAAACCAAGAAAGTATGATGTGATAATGGTGGAGAGTACATCTTTGGCAGTTTTAAGAATTACTACAAGGGTAATGATATCATGTTAGAATACACCATGCCCTACACATCTCAACAAAATCCAGTGTCTGAAAGGATGACTCAAACCTTGTTGAACAAAATGAGAGTAAAACTCACAGAGACAGGCCTACCAAAACATTTGTGGAGTGAAGCCCTACTTGCATCATCATACGAACTAAACCGATGTCCCACCACGTCTCTGCATAAAGGTAAATTACCTGCTGACTACTGGTATGGAAAACGGGATATGAAAAAAATTGAAAGTCTTTGGTTCCAAATCCTGGGTGGTGACTTTGCCTAGGCCAAATAAGTTGAACCCTAAAAGTAGGTGTATGAGGCTTGTGGATTATTGTGGAGGAGGCTATAGGCTGTTGGATCCAGAAGAAGATTTAATTATTCAGTCTAGAGATGTGTTCAATGAAGATGATATGATTTTCATCAAAGAATCGCCCACGACAAATGAAGGAAATTCTCAACTAGTAGAAAGTGAAATAGAAGACAACACTACTTCGCCCACTGAAGTAATTGAACAAAACAACAGTCCTATAAAAGAGTTAACATAAGTGATGATGAGGAAAACTTCTTTTGTTTTGATGAAAAAAAGTAACTAAACAGCCAAGAGACCAAAATGGAAAGTTACTAAACCTACCAAGCCAAATGATTACGAAATTTATACTGCCTACTGTTTATGTGCTGGTGAACCAGCAGACTACGCTGAGTTAATGAAAATTGGTGAAGTTTGGGAAGAAGCAATTCAAAATTAAATCTTTGCTCTCGAACAACATGAGACATGGATACCAGTCACCTTACCTCCAGGAGAAAAAGCCATCGATGCCGAGTGGGTATTCAAAACAAAGCAAGATGGTGTGAAGAAAGTGAGACTTGTAGCAAAGGGCTTCCAGGAAGAGTCATCGTATAATGTATATGCAACTGTAGCCAGACTGGCTATAGTTCGTTTATTTATATCTTTCGCTCTTTAAAGAAATTGGGAAATTCGTCAGCCAGACATCCCTACAGCATTTTTGAATAGCACTTTGGATACTGATATCTACATAAAAACCCCTGAAGGAGTGAGCAATGAGCCAGGGAAAGTGTTGAAACTCGTAAGAAACCTTTATGGATTGAAGTCCACTCCACGTAAGTGGAATGAAATAATCCATAATTTTATGGAGACCATTAGTATGAAGCGATCAAACTGTGATTTCTGCCTTTATATAGGTGACTATGTTTGGTTAGATGTCTGGGTTGATGATATGTTAATCCCAGGGAAATCAATGGAGTGCAGCAAGTTAATTCAATCACTACAAGTAGAGTTTAATGCTAAGGACCTGAGGGAACTAAAGGACTTTCTGGGAACAAATGTAATAAGGGAAGGAAATCAAATAAAAATGTCTCAACATAAACTCATTGATAAAATGTTGGTTAAGTTCAGGATGAAAGACTGTAATGGCACTAACACTTCAATGGAGAACAATTTTCAGGTAAATTCAGGTGAACCAGTGAACGAAAATCTGCCATTCAGNATGGCACTAACACTTCAATGGAGAACAATTTTCAGGTAAATTCAGGTGAACCAGTGAACGAAAATCTGCCATTCAGAGAACTTGTATGCTCACTCATGTATGCAGCTATTGTTAGCACACCAGACATAGCTTTTGCCTCATCATTTTTGAGCAGACACTTAAACAAACCAACAAATCAACTTTGGACTGCTGGTAAGAGAATTCTTAGGTACTTTAAAAAAACTCTAAAAGTGTGTTTGACCTTTGAANAAATCAACTTTGGACTGCTGGTAAGAGAATTCTTAGGTACTTTAAAAAAACTCTAAAAGTGTGTTTGACCTTTGAACCAAGCACTGACAAAATACTGTCGGGCTACTCTGATGCAGACTGGGCTGGAGACACAATATACTGCAAGAGTACCAGTGGTTCAGTAATTTTTTGTGGCCACAATCCTATCCTTTGGTCATCAAAGAAGCATCATCTGTAGCACTATCAACAGCAGAAGCTGAGAGTTGAGTATATAGCACGTGCTACAACAGCTGCAGATCTTGTATATTTATAAGGTTTACTCCAAGATCTGGAAAACAATACAGTGCTTCCTATTCTGTATATTGACAACCAGAGTGCCATAAACATGGCCGAAAGCTTCGAAAATATCACGATATCATGTCATATTGATATCAAGGTGCATTTTCTGAATGATATAGTTGCTAAAAAAATTGCTCTACCTGAAGTATGTCAGTACAGGAGTCAATTTCGGTGACATTTTCACAAAGGCATTAGGACAGAACAAGTTTATCAATTTTAGATACTCTTTGAAACTAACATATTAATAAATTTAGNAATGGCACTAACACTTCAATGGAGAACAATTTTCAGGTAAATTCAGGTGAACCAGTGAACGAAAATCTGCCATTCATAGAACTTGTATGCTCACTCATGTATGCAGCTATTGTTAGCACACCAGACATAGCTTTTGCCACATCATTTTTGAGCAGACACTTAAACAAACCATTAAATCAACTTTGGACTGCTGGTAAGAGAATTCTTAGGTACTTTAAAAAAACTCTAAAAGTGTGTTTGACCTTTGAACCAAGCACTGACAAAATACTGTCGGGCTACTCTGATGCAGACTGGGCTGGAGACACAATATACTGCAAGAGTACCAGTGGTTCAGTAATTTTTTGTGGCCACAATCCTATCCTTTGGTCATCAAAGAAGCATCATCTGTAGCACTATCAACAGCAGAAGCTGAGAGTTGAGTATATAGCACGTGCTACAACAGCTGCAGATCTTGTATATTTATAAGGTTTACTCCAAGATCTGGAAAACAATACAGTGCTTCCTATTCTGTATATTGACAACCAGAGTGCCATAAACATGGCCGAAAGCTTCGAAAATATCACGATATCATGTCATATTGATATCAAGGTGCATTTTCTGAATGATATAGTTGCTAAAAAAATTGCTCTACCTGAAGTATGTCAGTACAGGAGTCAATTTCGGTGACATTTTCACAAAGGCATTAGGACAGAACAAGTTTATCAATTTTAGATACTCTTTGAAACTAACATATTAATAAATTTAGACCTTTGTAGTCTAAATTCTTTTTATCTTAAATTAATGTTTGATGAATTATTTCTTTGTTACATAGTGTGAAGTTCTTGTTTATACACTTTTTTTGTTAATGTAGAGATATTTTAATGGACACGTAGTGATCTCACTGTGGCAAGTTAGAATTGTTTGGAATTGNTTTTTTTGTTAATGTAGAGATATTTTAATGGACACGTAGTGATCTCACTGTGGCAAGTTAGAATTGTTTGGAATTGTCTCAGTTATCACACTGTTGGTATAACCTGGTCTAGTACTCTTTGGTTCAACTGTTGGTCATACCTTTGTCCAGTTGATCGTAAGTAAAGAGGTCTGTACTGTTTGTGATGTGTTTGTGTAAATGACTCCCCCACACTCGCTAATTTATAACAAGTGGCACTTCGAAACCACCAGAAAAGAAAAGGAAAACATGGGAAAAAGGAAACATACTATAGTCAATATGACACGCTTTGCCTGGTCATGGACGTTTCAAACAACATGGTTTTCAGACTTCACATTGATTTGGTAGGATGACAAAAGTAAAATGTTTTGCAAAGTCTGTGGAAATTATTCAAATGCATCCAAATTGGCATTCATTGGAGGTTTCACAAGCATTCGTAAAGAAAATTTAAGGTCACGTGCTGCAAGCAGTACTAACAAGAGGTGCCCTGATAATATACAATGCAAAAGTGGCCACACCTGTGCATTCCTGTGCAGAGATTGCTTTGTAGAGTATTTATAATGATGTTTTCAGTAAACTGGAAATACTTTTCCATGCATCTTGTGTTCTAGCCAAATATGGAAGGTTTTTCACAGAAGTTTGTTTTTTCTCCCAACAATGTGAACATGATGGGAAGGAATGACATTGGTAATACTGGTCATGCTGATAAGAAAAGTGAAGAATTTCTGGGTTTAGTAGCAGAAACTGCGTATCAGGAATTGGAATATAACTTGAAAAGTGTGCCATATTTATCTGTGATGTGTGACGAGTTTACTAACAGTGCTGTGTTAGAATAAGTTATATTTTATGTGAGATATTTTGAGTGAAAAGCTCTTTAAAAAAGTATTACTTCAAACAGAGGTGACACTTGTAATTTTGGGGATTTTTTTTCTGGTTACAATGGTTTGCATTTACGAGTCACACTCGTGTGCGAAGGGAACTTGAAACTATGGTAGGTTTATGTCAATTACTAGTTATGGTGGTTTCACAATAGCTCATTGTGATGCAGTGCGATGAATTGTAGTCAGAATGAAGCAGACTGGCTGTCGTTGATCANTGGTTTCACAATAGCTCATTGTGATGCAGTGCGATGAATTGTAGTCAGAATGAAGCAGACTGGCTGTCGTTGATCGATGGCAATAAATGTGTTGCACGAAATCCAAAAGTTTTGGTCAATCTTGGACAACGTTGGAGAATAAGAAGCATTGGATATTAACTTTTATTAAAAAAGTAAAAAAGCAGAAAATACAGTATGTAACATGAGAAAAACACTTTTTATTGTTATTTTGTTCACTACAAGTATGCTTCAATTAGTTAAACTATTGGTTATTGAGAAATCAGTTTACAAAATGTTTCCATTTGAATATATGTTATATTGTTAGTCCTTTTTTTGTAAAGTTTTATATGCAGTTTTTCTCTTGTTATGTTCCACAATTGCAATCTTCAAACCATAACTGGACATGCTGACAAGAGCGTGGAACGAGTTTGATTATCTTGTAGATGTTGTTCGGACCGCTCGTGGTGGTCACATTGAACATTTATGAAGATATNGTGGAACGAGTTTGATTATCTTGTAGATGTTGTTCGGACCGCTCGTGGTGGTCACATTGAACATTTATGAAGATATAGTAAACAAACTTCATAGTTCCTCGGTTCATTTCATTGGTCAACCAAGGTTGTAGGTGGTTTGGTTTTGATATTATAGACCTTCAAAGTTGGGGTATTCTTTTATACTCANTGGTTTCACAATAGCTCATTGTGATGCAGTGCGATGAATTGTAGTCAGAATGAAGCAGACTGGCTGTCGTTGATCAATGGCAATAAATGTGTTGCACGAAATCCAAAAGTTTTGGTCAATCTTGGACAACGTTGGAGAATAAGAAGCATTGGATATTAACTTTTATTAAAAAAGTAAAAAAGCAGAAAATACAGTATGTAACATGAGAAAAACACTTGTNAAAAAAGTAAAAAAGCAGAAAATACAGTATGTAACATGAGAAAAACACTTTTTATTGTTATTTTGTTCACTACAAGTATGCTTCAATTAGTTAAACTATTGGTTATTGAGAAATCAGTTTACAAAATGTTTCCATTTGAATATATGTTATATTGTTAGTCCTTTTTTTGTAAAGTTTTATATGCAGTTTTTCTCTTGTTATGTTCCACAATTGCAGTCTTCAAACCATAACTGGACATGCTGACAAGAGCGTGGAACGAGTTTGATTATCTTGTAGATGTTGTTCGGACCGCTCGTGGTGGTCACATTGAACATTTATGAAGATATAGTAAACAAACTTCATAGTTCCTCGGTTCATTTCATTGGTCAACCAAGGTTGTAGGTGGTTTGGTTTTGATATTATAGACCTTCAAAGTTGGGGTATTCTTTTATACTCATCCTGTATATATATTCATAGATGCTAGTGTCTGGGGAAAACTTGGAAAAAGTCAAGGAAATATCAAGGAGATTTGGTTGGTGAGGGAATTAAAATTAAATGGAAACTAAATAATAATTTAAATATTTGTAGGTGTAGTGGTTGTCAATGAATTGTTACATTGTACAATTACTTGTCTATGTTTTGTAGCTGTTTCTAGCACTGAGATAGCTTAGTATTCCAGCTTTGTCACCTTTTTTGCATGCTCTAGTTATATATGTATATATCTGTCTGTGTGTGTGTGCGTGCTTAGCATGTGCACGCGCGTGCACACACATACACACTGGCTGTGCCCGCGGCTTCACTCGCGTTGACTACAGAATTATTGTTGAGTTTTTTTTTTTTTTTTTTAAGTTGAATTTTACTTAGTGTTAATATTCTATACTCTATATATATTATAAAACTCAATGTATCAGTGAATTAAATGGTAAAAACACTTATTAGTATTTCTCTGTTATAGATAGATATATGCTACCGCGGAGTTTTTTTAGGTTTTTTTATTCTCCGCAATCCTTTACTATATGATATTGTTCTATCTTTAATGGTTTAGACAGTGTATTGCAAGAGAGTACGCTGGCGGCAATCTGTTTTCCGACTTGATCACTTATGAACAAAATTAAAACTTATTTTAAATTTATTATTACATTATTTAACAATATAACATTTGTATAGTAAATAACCACATATTGAAAGCATCATTTCTCTGTCTCATTACATTATTTAACATTAATTTAACAAAATAAGATTAATTTAACATTTTAACATTTGTATAATAAATAACAACATACTGAAAGTATCATTTCACTGTCTCATTACATTATTTAACATTCATATATCAAAATAAAAACAAACTAAAAACTTAATTTAAATTATATATTTCATTATTTAACAATTTAACATTTGTATAAAAAATAAAATATTGAAAGGATCATTTTACTGACTCATTACATTATTTATCATTCATATAACAGAATAAGAAAACCATAAAAACTCAATTTAAATTTATTGTTACCAACCTTTCAGCCCGTCTCACCCACCACTGAGCCCCTTTCACCCACCTCTTAACAAATTGAAATCAACATTTCACTGTTTCATTACATTATTTAATATTCATATAACAAAATAAGAACAAAATAAAATTTTAGTTTAAATTTATTATTACATAGCTGTGCCCGGCAGTTTCACCCGCCATTTAATTTAAAAGAAATAGTATTATTTATGAACAATTTAGAGTACTTTGGCATAGACAATATTTGTAGTCATATTTTTGTGTGGTATTAGTATATACTGGTTTTCGCCGCAACCTGCAACATATAATTGTCCATGGGAAAAACAGTATTCTCTTAAATCTATTCCGACATGTTTAAAAGTTTGTCCCTTCGCTTTATTTATAGTGATTGCAAACGATACCTTCACAGGAAATTGTATCCTTTTAAAATGAAATGGTAAATCTGTGAGTATAATCGGAATGCGAGGTATCAACACCGTTTGCCCAACTGCTGGCCCAGTCAAAACTATAGCTACTATGACATTGTTTCTAAGCAATTTCACTTGAAGTCTGGTTCCGTTACATAAATTTGGTGGTCTAAGGTTACGTAATAAAATAATGGGAGTGCCAATTTTTAATTTCAACGAATGCGGGGGTAGCCCACAAGGATTCAATGAATTTAAAAATTCTTGAGGATAATGTACTGCATCTTCTTGATCCATGACGGTATCAATGGCAAGGTAGTTTACGCTGTCGCCTGGTAGTTTAGCCATTATTTTGTCGTTGATGGCGTCAACGCTTATATTCCTGGCAGCTAAAATTGCTTTCTCATACATCCATTGATAATTTTTCTGGTCGATATTGGCCACATCCGGATATACTCTAGAGATCAGGTCATCAATGTTGGTCACGATTTCACCAAGGTTTTTATCAATGGCAATTTTTTTGTCTGATTCGGGTACTTTCCCGTCACCAATCAAAAGAAGCTTTTTTGGGAAATCTGTGCTTCGTCCACCTTAGTGACTCCTCATGTTGGTATACAGCTTCAAGGATTCAACAGACTTCCACAATGGGGAAGATTTTAAGCAAGATTTAATAATATCTGCTCTAGTTTCGCTAACTATTACAGGCAATGTTTGTCTGAAATCACCAGAAAACATCAAAGTAATTCCACCCATAACTTTATTTGAGTTTCTTATGTCTCTGAGAGTTCTATCTAAGGCCTCTGCGTGACCTCTATGAGTCATAGTGCACTCATCCCATATTATTAGGCTTGCATCTTGCAAGACCTTGCCCAATGGGCCATTTTTACGGATAGAGCACACGCTGTCTTTTTCAAGTGATACCGTAAGGGGCAGTTTAAAAGTGGAATGAGCCGTCCTTCCACCTGTCAATAGTATGGCAGCAATACCTGATGACGCAATGGCTATGGCTATTTTTACCTGTGACCTAACTTTTGCTAATATTAAATTGGTCACAAAAGTCTTGCCAGTACCACCTGAAGCATCTAAAAAAAATGTTTTACCTTCGTCAGCGAAAACGCTTTTTAAAACAGAATTATAAGCGAAAAGTTGATCACGCACTAACTTGGGTTCATTTTCGGAAATATAATTATTTAATTTGTTTAAATCATATGGCCTACGTAAAACTTCTTCTAAAGGGTCCATATTATTAGGATTACTGCGAATCTGTGCCGGGAGTCCGAAATCTGTAAGAGATTTTTTGCACATTTCATGAATTTTGTCTTCTATCAATATAAGCCCTTCATTGTATATTTCATCATTGTATGGCATTAGCAGGTCATGATTTTCATTTCGAACTCTATTTATTATGTCCTCACACAAATTATTACAATTTTTTCTCCATTATTCGATTGGTTCTGATGGCTGACAAAATATAAGGATGATACCAAATACCTCTCTAAGTTTTGCTGCTGACTCAGAAATAGCTGCGTCTGAAAGAGGATTTTCCCAGTGTTCATCTCCTTCTAATAATCCTAATTCTTTGCAAGCGTCTTGATATGTAGCTAAAATAATGCCATTATCAGTTTTAAGATGTTCAAAAGACGTTGGTCCGCGCACATTCATCAATAATATTTTTAAGTAAAAAAATTCTGTTTGAGTTGGATGAACATTATAAACACAGCCTAAAGCTGCATCTTTTTTTACACCAGGGTACCCATCAACATCTTGGCCACGTTTTCTTCTAGAAAATGTATTTCTTTCCAAGATGTAATATTGGGGTACTTCATGGTATAACAAAGTTTTTGCAAAATCGTTGTTTTTGCAGAACTCGAAAAATCAAGTGAGAGTCGATGCAGGAGGATTATTAACGCGATCCTGAAGGTTTTCATCATTAAAGTCAATTCTTTGTCCATTTTTCAAATGGACCGCTAAATGAACGACTATTGGGAAGTGTTCATGAACAGGAAACTGAAAAATTCTCTAAACAGCTTTAGAAGTGCTAATATAGCGACCATTAAAAAATTGTTCTACCTTATCGTTATCATTTTGCACAGTGAATGTGGCTTGATCAGAACCTTTATGAATGTATTTGCATATATATTTTAAAGCTTTGACTGACTGGCAAAATTCCACGTTAATGTGTGCGTTGAAAATTAGTAATAAAACTGGATTATAAGGGACAACCCACCTATTTTCTACGTTAATATCAGTTCCTCTTACATGCAAGACACCTATATTTCCCCCGCTATCTGGAGCTTATGTCTATAGGTTGGGTAACCATCACCACCAGTTTGTGTCTCAGAAATTAACCTCCTTGGGTTTTTTTTAGAACACATGTTTTCTTTCATACATGGTGATGTTGGGTTATTTGGTCCACAAGGGCCATGGATCATGTTTTTCATGACAATGTTGTAAAGTTCAGGATCTTGTTGTTTATCGGATATTTCAGCCCATATTATGTCATCTATGGAATCTGGTCGCACTTTGTTTGTAAGCCATAGCAAAATGTGTGCATGTGGTAAACCTCTTTTCTGCCATTCCACGCTATAAACAAAGGCCTTAGTTGGTCCAAAAATATGCTTTTTTCTTAAGAGGTCTATCATTTGCTTGAGTTTTAAATGAAAATCTCGCGTCTNATTTGCTTGAGTTTTAAATGAAAATCTCATGTCTTTCTTGTGATTTTTGATCTGAAAATAACTCAATTTTTATTTCTGGCCATTCTGGATTACAGGTGAAGGTGATGAAAATATCTGGTCTCCTGAAGTTTCTGACATGTCATGGTGTCTTGGCTTTTTTCATTCATATATCGTGGAGGTCCTGTAAATGGAGAAGGCAATATAACATATTGGCCTATATTAGAAGCATTAACACTTTGATCATTAACAACTGCGTCTCGTAGATGTATATATTCATCAGCTCTCAATTTTTTTTGATTGCATCTTATAAAATTAAGTTATTCAGATATCATTTTTGCCGCCATATCAACACAATATTGATTAAACAATCCTCTAAAGTAATGTAAACTATTCATATCATTTGTTCTCACCATAAGCCTGAAAGCATAAAATTGCATACATGATACTGTCTTAGGGCGTGCAGCACCGTTTTGTTGTTGAATGTTGACGCAATACTCATCATCTCTTCGTGGGAAGAGCAGGGGATATTGTAGTGGGTCATACAATCTGCGTAACTCAGAAACTCTTTGAAGATGACCATTTCTAGTATTTAACACAATATCTCTCAGACCTTTATCCTCATCTACCAAAAGAACAGTGACTTTGTCTACAGTTGGCGCATTATACAGACCACGGTGATCGGTNGACCTTTATCCTCATCTACCAAAAGAACAGTGACTTTGTCTACAGTTGGCGCATTATACAGACCACGGTGATCGGTTGGAGGTTTTAGATCAGCGTGTATAATTAGTTTTAGATCGTGCACTGGTCTGATTTCATAATTATATTTGAAACTTTGAATATAACTATTATGATCATGAAGCTCTTTTTGCAAAGGGTCAATAAGATCAATTTGTAGATTCGGATTTAAATTTGAACGCAAAGATAGCTGATCAGCTTGGGAAATGAAATATATTTGCAAAAATTCAGGCTGCACACTTTGAGCAGGAAGTAAATTTCCTATTAAGTGGTAAACTTGTCCGTGTATCTTGAATGTAGGCATAACATTTCCCTCGCGAATTTCTTTGGCACCAAATGACGTCATTTGAAATATAGTATTATATTGTCTTGTATGAAATAAAAAATGTTTTGAACCTGAATGTATACCTAATAATAATTCTTTCAGAACTGGTGTTGGTTCCAGAACTTTAGGGATATTTGCTTTACCGCTGCTGCAACATAAACCGGGCGCTTCAGTTTTCCATTTATGTGCTTGGCAATTGTTGCAAATATTATTCATTCTGCCAATGTCAATGTCGTTTATTGCGGAATAATGTACATTAGAGTCATAATTAAAGGCCAAATTTTGTATATTGGTTTGCCTACGTGTTGTAATAACATTTGATCTTACTCGTTGTTGGGTTAAATGCTGAGAACGTTCAGCACTATATTCTCAAGCATGGTTTGCAGAAGTTTGTGCATGCTGATCAATTAAACGCTGAGATCGTTCAACGCTAGATTCCCTAAGCCAGTTTTGTTCGGTTATATTACGTTGACTATCCAACCTATTCATACGCTCATTTTCCGTTTCATTGTCACACAAAAGTCTCAAACGCTTTGCTGTTGGTCTTACGGCTCTTTCGACTCTAAAAGAAGCTCCGTAAAACTTAATTTGAAAAAATCAAAACAGAAAAAAAAAAAAAAGTGGTTGTACACTAAGAGAAAAAAAAGATATGAAATTAACAAAGAAGAATATTTTTAGTTTAATAATATGTTTACATAAATGTTGATTGATAAAAAACAATCCATGAACTTACTTTTATATTGTTACTCCCTAAGTACAAATTAAACATATCAATGAAATTCGGAAAAACGAACGTAGTGATACTTATGCCTGAACTGCAAACCTATCAGATAAAAAAAAACAAACTGTAACCTACCTAATTACTAAGTACTAACCAACTAAACAAAAACAAAAAACAAATTCTAATAGATACAACAATGTGTTTATATATAAGTATTTACAAATTAAACGTTAAAAGCAATGTGAAACCTATTTTTAAATACCTACTTTCTAGTATTGACCCACCAAATAATTTTTTTTACTTTTAATAAGTTGGTTGCATATATTCGTCAAACAAATTCCGTGTAGGACACGACTGTTGCGAAGGTAGCTGACCAAGCGTCTGAGCCGCGTGGCATGGTACCTCGTAGACATGCACAGTTTGGCTGTTCTCGGTAATGCTCAGTTCAGCTCTTGTTCGGTTTTTGTCGGGTGACTGCCCTCAGCCACTGACTCACCGCATCGCATTACCCGCCCGCGCTATTACTTTGTTTTCGCTTAGCGTTTTTTCTGACTTTCTTTCTTTTTGCTTGGCTTCTAAGGGTTGTATCGTGATGTTGAATAGCCTATAACCTTAGTCAAGAAATGAGCTATCAAATGCAAAAAGAATATNCTATAACCTTAGTCAAGAAATGAGCTATCAAATGCAAAAAGAATATTTCAAATCCGACTGGTAGTTCCAGAGATTAGCGCGTTCAAACAAACAAACAAACAAACTCTTCCGCTTTATTATATTAGTATATATATACACATACATATATGTATATATACATATATGTATGTATATATATATATATATACATACATATACACACATACACACACACAAACATTTTTTTTTTATAAATATTTGTTACTGCCTAAAAATGCATCCATAAGAGGAGGCTATGTTAATGCAACCTGTAAAAGAAATTGATAATTTTTAAAGAAATTAAATTACAATATTCATACCTTTTGCCATGTGCCATGTATATTGGCCAGGGAAAAGAAACAAGATACATGGAAAAGTCANATATATGTATGTATATATATATATATATATATATATATATATACATATACACACACACACAAACATTTTTTTTTTATAAATATTTGTTACGGCCTAAAAATGCATCCATAAGAGGAGGCTATGTTAATGCAACCTGTAAAAGAAATTGATAATTTTTAAAGAAATTACATTACAATATTCATACCTTTTGCCATGTGCCATGTATATTGGCCAGGGAAAAGAAACAAGATACATGGAAAAGTCANATTACAATATTCATACCTTTTGCCATGTGCCATGTATATTGGCCAGGGAAAAGAAACAAGATACATGGAAAAGTCAGGAAAATGACAGGGAATTTGTTATAGGAGACTGCTAGCCACCCTGAACATGAATCATTGTGCAATACATGAATCCCAAGGTTAAAACACCAGTGTTATCTCTTTTAGAATATTGTATTTTTTGTAGCAATTGTGTAGGTAAAACTTGCTGCAAACCAAAGCTTGCAGTTGCTGTAATTGCAACATTTTTTGCATGTAATATGTCTGTATGTAACTTGTCTATAGCATTATTAGCTACAAGATGTATTGCTTTCTTGTTTCCTGCAGTATCTTATTCTGCACCTTCTGAACTCTTACCTGTAATCCGTCACAAATAGCACAAGTGTGCATTTTTTGTTTTCTGAATGATAAAATAGTGTTTTATTCACAACTGTAATCTAACAATATTCTGTCAATGGTTGTGTGCTTGCTTCTTCCGGTCACACTTGTTTAATTTAATTAAATCAGCAAACTTATTCGAAGTTAGCTAAGTCGTATGCAGCTCAATACATTTCCACAAGAATCTGACTTCTTGGGTGTGTCAATAGTGTACTAACTAACAAGAGCTATTATTGCTCAAAATCATAAGGAAAATATATTTTGTGAATTTTGAGACAGTGTATGTAAAATTCTAACTAGCATCATGTGGCTTAGCCTACTCTGTCTAAAATAGGGGGTGACATGAGCATTAAGGGGATCAGCCCCTGGCATCATGGATCTGTTGTATTGCTCGACTTCTGTATCTAATTTTACTGCTATAATTGCCCACAAGGAAAATCAGTTGCTTCTTCCCAGCAGTTATACTCATTTAAAACTAATAAAGGCAATTGAGCTGTAACAACTTGGTAAAACTTGAGAAGCTATAATTTATGCTATATGTGTAAAAAATTGCATTAAACCATCATATAACTTAGGTGAAAAATGGATAAATCCAAGATGGTGGGACTGATGCCCTTAAGGGTCTGTGGTTAAACATTTACACTTCTGTTGGTTAGCCCACTGTTGTGCCCAGTTTCTCAGTTATGTTTTTCTTGCACAATTTCTCATACTTGTACAAACAAATGTGTAGGCTGTTCACAGCAAAGTAAGACTTTTGGAATCAAACTTCTAAAACATCACTGCATACATTTTAACATAGTGACTGTAATATTGTCATTGTAAAGTTGGAGTGAATAAGCAGTACTTCTGTGTCTTCAGGCCTTACGAGCCATATTTGTTTCATAATTGAATTACTTGCATGAAAATGAATGCCACCTAAAATTCACTTTATTTGTGTTTTGTGCAAATAAGAATAAATTGGTTTAATAGTAACACATTAGTCTTTCTAACAATTTCCATACATAATTTTACTGATACATTATTAAAGTTATCAAGTTCAGTGTTTTTTCTCCCCTTGCTCACCCCTACCTCTCCTCAGCACTATTCCCATGTTTATTTCTTTTATTATTCTGTTAGATGATATTTTGTTGCTACAAAAATAAAGTGTTTTCTTACATAAAAGACGAAACATTTCTGTATCCATTATAAGTGCAGTGGTAAGTTTTGTAATTGCCTGATGCTGTAGTTAAACTTTCTTATGGTCCCAGAAAGACAGCATTTTGTGTAACTTGCTGATTTGGTAAATAATTCTACATTTAATTGAAGTTGGTGATATTAATTTAAAACCTATAAAAAACTTTAGTAAACTTCAGTCAAGTGCATTTAAATATATTTGCCGTATTGTGGTGGTGTTGTGAGAGCTTTGGTGTATGTGTGTCGTTATGTACGTGAATGTCGAGAGCCAGTATCAGTTGATGCTCATTACATATTTCACTGGTTTTGAACAAATAAGACCACAAAATTGCTTGATACATCATGTGAAAAATTCCTCTTGTGTTTTTGATACATTAACACAGTTCTGTGATGTATAGTAGAACCATTTATGTACATTCCAATATAAACAGTGTGTGTTCAGAGCTCCTACGAATAACCTCAATGTAGGTAATATGGGTAAAATTTAGTTACGCATTAAATTTGCAAAGTCAACCTCGTGAAGTACATTGCCATTTCCTAGGTGTTGATTTGTTGGCATTATAGTGAAATCATGCTCATATTAATGTGTGAGTACAATTATTATTTGTGAATCATTTGTGCCTTAAGTCATATAGTGAAGTTGAGAGGTTTTGAGTGAGAGTGAAATGAGGTGAAGATAGTGAAGTGGCTGAATGCAAGAGTAGGGGAAACAGGAGTGCCGTGGAAAAATCTGCTAACCACCGGCAACATCCTCCATGTTTCCCACATGTGAAAATTCAGGTAATGCTGCCAGGAATTGAACCCGGTTTGCCTTGGTTGGAGGCAAAGAGTCTGACAACTACACCACCACATTCCCATAGGTATAATAATGGGGGAAGAAACTGCTATATTCTTGTGTGACACTCAAGAGACAACACAAACAAGAGTAATGAATTACCTCTGATGATTAGACCAGTGCTAACAGCATTTATATCTAGATATAAAAAGTCACAAATGTCAATCTATGTTCTCNAACCCGGTTTGCCTTGGTTGGAGGCAAAGAGTCTGACAACTACACCACCACATTCCCATAGGTATAATAATGGGGGAAGAAACTGCTATATTCTTGTGTGACACTCAAGAGACAACACAAACAAGAGTAATGAATGACCTCTGATGATTAGACCAGTGCTAACAGCATTTATATCTAGATATAAAAAGTCACAAATGTCAATCTATGTTCTCAAGCCTGTAATATTATTCACCAAAATTAACATGAACATATTTACAGTGTTTACTATAATAATTTGTTACTAGTTGCTTTTACTTATGTACTGAATAAATAAAGCAGAATTTTGGACAGCTGATGTAAATTTATGTCAGATGGCAATGTTGAAATTGATATGTGGCAAGAGGAGATACAATGTGGGCTGAAAGTAAAAACTAAACAGATCTTTCAAAAGTGCTCATTTACTGTAAACAGCCTATACATATTTGGTGTGAAGAGACTGAATTTATTTGAAAAGTTGGCANTTACAGTGTTTACTATAATAATTTGTTACTAGTTGCTTTTACTTATGTACTGAATAAATAAAGCAGAATTTTGGACAGCTGATGTAAATTTATGTCAGATGGCAATGTTGAAATTGATATGTGGCAAGAGGAGATACAATGTGGGCTGAAAGTAAAAACTAAACAGATCTCTCAAAAGTGCTCATTTACTGTAAACAGCCTATACATATTTGGTGTGAAGAGACTGAATTTATTTGAAAAGTTGGCATTTTTAGGCAACTACATTGCTAGTGTGTTCTGCCCAATAAGATATGTATAAAATAATATAATAAATATGAGATAGATACTAATGGAGAAGATAAAGTTGAAGTTTTATAAATGTGCATTGGAAGAAAGAAATCAACTTGTTGCATTATGCTGATTCAAGAATAGGCATTATGGCATTGGAGCAAGAAGCCATCTGTCATCTTGGATGACATCATGACTATAATGTTTTTGTACAGTATTGTCTGCTAGTGGGTACTGCAGTTCATCACAATGTTTGTTTGTGGTGTATTTATTCTGTTAGAGGTGTTGCAATTCATAAACATTGCTATGTATATTGAAGAGGACTGAAAAAAATAGTTCATGACCAATATACATAATGTAAAATTCATTAATGGCTATGTGCATTAAAATAGTTATAGACCTAGGCATGTTTTAAGCCTCATTAAAGTAAGGTAAATGATAAATGTAAATGATGCATACTGCACCATACCGGAACATTGATTACAAATATTTAAAATATGAAAGAATAGACACAATTAGGTCATCAGACCTGTCTTTGCAAATCTAAAAAAATAATGCTAGCACGAAAGAAATAACGTAGCTTTATAGACAGACTTTGTAAACACTCATTGAAGTGATGAAGAATTATCCTCATAATCACACTCTCTTGCTTAAATGCAGTCATTGTCAGTGTTTTAATTTTTAAAAATTCACCATGAAACTAGGGCTCCTCGAACCTCAGACGGAATTGTTTCTGCCTTTGCCAGCTCAGTGGCCATCATGGCATTTCAAGACTGTGCATCAGTTTACTGGCTGGACAGACAAGTCTCTGCAAAAATCTAAAGCATTGTACAGTTCCTGTTCTGTCAAATCCATGTTTATCCATCAGTGTACCAATCACAAATGCAGGGAACAGGCAGAAGGTATTTTTGAGATAGCCCCTCTCCCATCATATTATATCAACATTTCTGGTCACCCAGCAACTTTGCTAAATGTGCAAACTTGTAGGAAACACTTTTGTCCCTCAAAAAATATTCCCACATACTCCGTGCCTGGGTTCATTAGCACAGTGGAGGTGGACACCAATATTTCCCTACCAACATGAAAGTTAGCTAGGATGGTAGTAACGTTGTGCAAGCTGCCAGCTCCCGCAGCAGTGTCATCAATGGGTACAAATTTCTTAAATCATGGTTACCTCACATGCAATGTTTAGAGGTTATACAAAATGCACATAAGTGAAAATATGTGTAATATAAAACCTATTTAAAGGTAATAGGTGAAAGAAACACTTCTGTATTCTAGTAAAAAACATTCAAAATAGAAAATAATATTTTATACACAAATATTCCTTCTTTAATATACACATAGCAGGCAGTTTCTGTTTTTGGTATTAACGAAACTTCATTTTTTCAGTCTTTCCTTTTTAAAATCATTTATAGCAATTAGTTTTTATCTTTTTGAATAATTTTTGTTACTTTTCCACTTGTAAATACGGTTATAGTAGGTAGTACTCGAAACCTTGATAAGGTTGAGTGTTGGTTGTACGAATAAATATTATTGATCAGTAATGGAGATTTTTGGGGTCTACAAATCATGAGATTTGTCAAAGCCAATCCAGTGCATGAGAAGTTTACTTACTTTGAGCTCTGTAATTTTTTTCCAAGAGGTATGTATTGGGAAACTTTGCAACTGGTGTCTGCTCATTTTAGAAAACCCATATAGTTTTGCTATTCAGTTCTTTGAGATAGTAATGGCAAATTTTATTCACATTAAATAATTCACTTCTTCAGTTCAGGCTATAACATGTAGTTCTCTTTAAGTATTCTGACTTAGTCATTGAACATGCTTTTAATCTCTAAGGGTCCAATTTTATCTCATTTCTGAAAATCATCTATAGTAATGAATAATGATGTCCAAAGGCTGCATGCCTGTTTTACAGAGTGTTGCTGGTTGTAGGCATGTAACCAGATGTGGCAAATAAAATATCCATGATTTGTTATTTCCTCGGTAGTTTTTCCCACATTTTTTATTAATGTGAACAGTTAAACCTATTGACAGGTACAGCATTTATACTACTATAAGTAAAGTATTGGTTTAGCTTGTTTTGTCATTAAAATGCAAGCTTGTAGAACTCACTGCCAAGATATCTTTATAAACTTTTAGGTAATTCTTTATCATGTGACGTAGTAGCCATGGTAGCAGCTCATGCTTTTTCAGTTTTCAATTTCACAGGAATTGTCATCACATATTTGCAATAACAGTTAATGGCTTTCATCGTGTACTTGAAATATTTATTTTAGCAAGTATGGAATCATGTTGACTAAATCAGCTTACATTAGGTCTCTGTTAATAAACACCAGTACCTACTTTGCCTTGTGTCTTAATTTTATCCAAAAAAACTTATGTGGAATTCATGTGAAAACTTGGTTTATTATTGAATTAACAGATTTTTGCATAAATTCTCCAAAGTATAGGAAATTTCATTAATGTGAGAATCATTTCCTGCTCACTGAGAAGTAATTAGCAGCCACAAGCATGACACAGGCTCATTAACATAGTTCTGATAAACATGTTTCAGCAGTTTGTCATCTTCTATTTTTTATCTGTAGGCCAAAACACAAAGCACCCTATATATAGAAACAATTTCTAAATAATGAGTTTGTAAGAGTTGCATCTGTATATGCATTGCTGGCAGGGCCTTTGTTTTTAAATGTTCACTCGTAAGTTTGAGTGGACATTTGTACTTACAGTGCCTTGTAGGAATATATAAGCGATTAATGAAGATCCATGGTCATATGCATCATTGCCTTTTCAACTTGTTATCAGCGCCAAGTGATGAGGAGTTAATTGAGGGTATGGTTGCAGTTGTAATCCCAGGGTGCCAGGCCATGATTTTGTGCACGGCCACGCGGTGAGCAGAAACTCTGACCTGGGTCATGATTAATTGAAGCCAATAACTCACACATACTCTTCTACTCCACTTTTGATCACAGAACATGCCAAACACAAGTACAGGGGTGGTTAGGTCACTTAAGCGTAAGAATTAAGGGCGACCATGTGCATGTTAAATCCAAACCCATCCGGCATTTAATACATGACAAAAATGCTGCAAAATGTATGGGGTGCTACATAAATCCATTACAATGAGAAAACAGTACCAAAGCTCTGAGGCGCAAACCATATTACTTGAAGCCTCGTCAGAATTAGCTTGAAGTAAAACACTTGTTACACATTTGAAAAGCCCCAAGGCAACTTATTATTTACGGGCCTTCTGTATGAAGGAAGAGCGGCGTGAGTGCCGAGAAAAACTGCCCAATGGCCATCGGAAGCTGGGACACGAGCCTTCGCCGGAAATTGTGGCCTTGTAGCAAAGCACATGTGCGAAGAATGGAGTGTGATTAAAATGGAAGGAACACAAAATTAACACTAGTTTACAAAAATGTACACAATATGCACGGGCAAAACAAATACATAATCATTATTACTTACTAACATAAACCCCTTTCACTATTCTCTCAGCCATCTGGGCCTATCTTCAGTGCACTCTACACGACGTGCTGATGCACCGAACACATGCATCACATGACCGTGCTTCTTGTGTGTGCACGGCTCATGACGGGCTTTCACCGGCCTAGAAACGAGGTTGGATGACATGGTATATCAATATTTGGAAGGAAAAAATTCCCTTGTTTCCCAAAAACCAATTTTTATATACTTTTTTGTACTCTGTAGGTCATGTTACTGTACTGTGGCAACTATGAAAATTACTAATTGTGAGCAGATGTGTTTAGAATATTAGCTTACTCATTTTTACTGAGGAAAACTAACAGTAGTATAGCATTTTCATTGTTTGCGCTTTCTACAATTGGTTTCGGCTTCTTTTTCCTGTTGGCCAATTCTTTATATCTGTGTGTAAAACTGCTGGCTGTAAATTATTAAGTCTTAAAAAATAATTGGTTGAAGGTTTATTCCAAAGCCATGTCATATTCCAAACCTCATTGATTGATATCAGCATCCAACATTATAGTTGGTTTAAGCACATATGTGGAGATGTTAATTTGTTGTTTATGAGAGGAGGTTTGAATTTTTTAACTGCCAATTTCCCTGCAATAGGATGCAAGTTGGAGACATCAGTGATTGGTGTACTCATGTTATTTTTAGTAGCATCTTATAGTTTACAGAGAGGCATTTTTTTAACACCTCTCAGAGATGTTTTTATTGTTCTCAGGCCTCTCTATTGTTTCATGAAGAATAAAGCCACTTAAAATTTATCAATTAACAATTCTTTGAGAAATTCAACATTCTTCTCTAAGAATGTTACTGTGGTTGTAGAGATAACCTCAAGTTTGTTGACTGTGGCAGCCAGTACTTCCTTTGTGGCAATCAGCTGTAAAATCATTGAACAATTGGTGGACTAAATGTATGCCTTAAGTGCTTCTCCATTTTGTTTTGGTTCACTCCAGTTGATTTCTTCTCAGCCCCATTTTAGTTCAGTGACTTAAGTAGTTTCCTGCTGATGCTCCAATGACCATCTTCTGTTTACACAAGACTGCCAATTCAGGCTTTTTTTTGGCAGAATATAGATATAATGTAGTTCATCACTTACTGGTTAAAATTATGAAACAATGAAAACCATGATGGTACCTTCCTTTAAGAAGCAAGAATTCCTTATCAGAAGAAAACAGTTATGTTTGCTTAAGCAACATAAGCACGCATTCTTTAACTTTTTGAACATCATATCAGTGTTGATGTGTTCGGAATAAATGTGTAAGTTCATAATGTACATATGAAATTAAATCAAATTTTGCATTATGGGGAAATAACTTTTGGTATTCAAAAATATGTTTTACAAAGGTAAAAGCAATGTACCACCATGTGTCTACTTATGCTAAAATATGCCTGAATGCAAGCCTGTTTCTCGCACACTATGCCTCATTTGGAAGCATCACATGCTCATCACTGCATGAGAAATATTGCAAGCCATCCACAGCTTGTAGAATTTGTGCAAGTCACTGGTATTTTAGCAGAGTATAGGTACACATACTTGTACTGAAGACTTTTGGACTCGTCTAGTAGACTCAGAAGCAAGCATGTCTTGCCACCGTTTGACTGTTCTGCCAAGATGCATCATGTTGTGTTTGGTAATAGGGAGCCATATTATGATTCACAAGATATTGCTTTGTCCTTGGTGATGATGCTCACAGGATCTGTGCTTTTTGATGATCCCCATTTGATTGAAACACTAACCACCAGAGTAGGGGTTCTTACTTTGTTCAGGCACAGTATGTTTATAAATAACGTTTTTTAAAGTACTGGATAGTACATGGCTGGTTTGAGATTGGTATGCTTATAAGAAATATGTAGCCCTCCGTTCCAGCTGCATGGTCCAGGATATCAGTTCTGTGGATTGGAATGAAGCTTGCAAAATGGCTGGTAACAACTGTATAAACACATTGGACACTGCATGCAAGGATCACAGGGAAGCCTTTATGGACTAGTAACAGATTGGAAGACTTGCCACAGATGCACAGACAAAGCCAAGATATACAGATAGTTTCAGTCCAAATCATGCATAAGACTAGCTGTTTGGCACATTTCAAATTTAGAAAGACAAAAAAAAGAGAAATGGACGTACAAATTGGATGGAAGGAAAAGGTGGGAAGACTCTGAAAAAAAAACGTGCAAGATGAAGAAGCGAGGCATCTTGCTGTCTGTAGTGCAATAGCATGAGAGAGTGTTTGGGGGAGTGGTGCATGTGCAGTAAATATTCACATAACTATTTTTTATTGCTTCAAGTTATGTCAGAAGAGCTGCCATGAGAATGATGCTTTGTCACTTTTATGAGTGCTTGTGCAGTCTCTTGATAAAGCTACTTTACACCTCTCATGCTAGTATTCTTTTAGAATTATAAAGCTGTGTCTGTTTGCCAACTTAATTATGACTTCTTTTGTACTATAATTATTTTATTTATAAATAAAATATTCCTGTGTGGCATAATTTCCAACATATAAATTTATTGCATGACTTTGCTGGATCTATAACAATTTTAATGTGTGTATTCAATTATAAACTGGAGATAGCTGGATACTGGACATGCATTGTTACTAGTGATCCTCTGAGGTATATGTCCATAATGATGATAATTTACAGTGAGTGTGTCGCTACTAGGCCACCTGAGTTATACAGAATGATGGCTAGTAGGTTACTGAGTTACTTTACTTGGTACAGACTAAGGGCACCTGTCGTTGAGTAAGGGGTAAACAAATACGCGTATTCTCCAGTGATTAACACACAAGTATTTTATTTGCCTGAAGGTAACATAGGTATTTATACACACACTGGCGAGACTGAGCCCCCCTACAAGTTGTAGGCCTGAAGGACTGGTGGGCGGAATGCTATGCGTCGGAGGGAGGTTTCTGGAATGGAGACGTTTCTACTTATCTGTGACTGTGGCTTTTGGTGCTATTCCGGCACGGTAGTTGAGGTCTGGTGAGTGGGGTGGCCCTTTAACAGGCCCTCGGACTGGTTCTCGTTGGCATGCTGTACTCAGCTGGCTTCTTCCTTCGGCTTCGACTGACTCCCTACCATGTCCTGCTGGACTACTCCCTCTCGCTCGATGTGGCGCTCCTCGGTTGAAGCTCACCACTCGTCTTCGACTTTGGTTGAAGTAGCTGGGTCAGCTCGGCTTCCCTTCTCGGAAGTCCGGGATTGGTTTACCGAGACTTGTGATGTCTCTTTAATCTCGGCTGGCGTTCCTCGTCTGAGACCTCGCGTCCCCTCTCCTACGTCGACATCTGCCACGACTCGTCTCGTGCTCCCAACTTCTCCGCCTCAGAAACTGCCACTACTTTTTCGGGAATGAACTCATAAGTTCTCGGCGCTTCTACTTACTTTGCCCCGAAAATTTACACATGAAGTCTCGGCTGTTCCTGGGTTCTCTCCACGGTGACATCACAGTTGACTGACTAACTGACTGCTTGCCTCATCGCCATCCGGCGCACGACTACGTCTTCTCAGGGGTGGTGCCTCTTGGTATGAGGCTGCCACTTGATTCTGGGAATATACTCATAAGTTCTCGGCACTGTTCCCATCACAGGACTGTCTTACATCACTCTCGGCGCGGGGAGCTCACTGCTCTGCCTCTCGGCAAAGTTACTGAACAACTGACAACTCGTCTCAGCCACGGAACAACAGAACTGATGTCACTGGCCGGGATCCGAACCCGGCCTCGACTGTCTCACCCGACTGCCGCTTCTCTGTGTGCGATAAGACTGCCTGACTGATTTTCACTCACGCTCTGGTCCAGCGCCTCTCGACGGCACGGATTCAACTGACATTCCTTCCAGCGCCTTCTGGCAGCGGGGATTCAACTGACCACCGCCTCGGCTGGCTCCTGAATTTAACTCATGTCCTGATATATTTAATTTACATTTTTCAGCACTTTCTCAGGAGAGAGTTGGAGAGATCCCCTGTTTAACTCGCACATTTTTGTGCATGATTTTGCGTCTCGTCAGCAGCTTGTGTGCTCCGACTAGGGCAGAGGGAGGGTGAAGTTACTGTGGCGGAGCTGGGTCTGCACTAATTCTCGTCGGGGGCACCCCCATTGTTCTTCGTCGAGGGCTTATCCATCAGCTATTTCTCGGGACTTACCCTCTTTCATTCGGCTTCGGTTTTTCCCCGAGTGTCCTTACGCGTCGGGACTGCCCCGAGTGTGAATCCCAGGATTGAAAGTTACGTTGTCAGCTACCTGCCCTGGCTAGCTGCCTTCTCCTGGATAGCTATACAGGATGTGGTAAGATGCAATGCCTATTCCATGTATACGCCATGCGTCAATCCCCCCTGGCTAACTTCGCTGTTGCACATCCTGCAATCGCGTTGACTATGGGTTTTGAATCTATCTGGGTCCCTCTTTTGTGCATGCTGTCTCCTTGTCCACTGCTTTACCGGCGCACATCTGGTGCGCGTCTGCTATCTCCTCCCCTACTTCATCTCCTGCGGCCGACCCGTCCAGCTGCAGTCACCTCCTCACCCCTCTTCATACTCTGCCCTAGCGAGGGGTGCGTGCTTATCAGCTGAGAGGTCGTTTTCCTCTGTTATTGGCCTTGTCTGAAGGGCTTTCTCCCTTCAATGCCTGTCTCGTCTCCTGCTTGAATGTGAATAACCTGATGTGAAAAGGGAACTTTATCGGTCACTGCGGAAAAAAAACACACTCTTCTGAGGGCTTAACTTTGTTTACAAGAAACATTTTAATACATCGCAGGCCAAACTTACTCTGGGGAAATATATATTTAAACTCCTCAGTCTTGGNTATCTCAGTATCTCGCAAATTGACTTTAGTTACAAACATAGTAAACCCTGGTTACATTTCACACTTCTCACATTATTACAACAAATTTACATTGGTTAATTACACATTCTCCTCTGTTCTGCCGCACTCATCTCTCGGCCATTACCTGTGTAGCGATAGGGTGTTATGTTATTTTATTCCTTACTGGTATTTTTATTTTGACGTGTGCTCGAAAAACTCTGTTATCTTTTAGCTCTCTCCTGCCGCCTTTCGAATGGTTTGACGGGGGCAAAGATAAACAACACTGGCCCTGGCGGTGAAGTAAACACACTTTATTTATGGGGGCTGGTAGGCCTCTCAACAAAAAAGGACAAAACACACCCTTTTCTCCTCCAACCTCGTGACTCGTGACTCTTACAAGAAAGAAATAACTTACAATGGCTGATGGCCTAAATCTCTGATTCTAACACATATTACACTAACAAATAACTTACAATAGTAACAACACATAAACACTGGTAAACAATACATAAGCATCGTTAAACCATAAATAACTACTGATACACAATGAGACGGATGAAGTGAAACATCGGTAATCAAGTGCGACTGATGAATTGAACATTGGTAAGCAACAAGACTAATGTCCCACATCTCTTGTCGCTGACTTTCGTGGGTTCACTGTGCGTGTTTGAACACATAATTTCAACACTCTACAACTGGGCTGGAGGCCTCTCAACACTTCGCACTCCAGGTACTGAAAATAATTGTTCACTGTACACTCGGTAGACAAAAGATATATACTTTCTGCACTTTCTCGCCCTTGTTGCTCTATGGGGGTGGGGGTTGTGCGGTAAACACTTTACCTTGTGTTGCATGTCTGCTCTGCCCCTGGACTCCGCGTCTCTCCCGGTACTTGTTTACTTCCGGCTGGATAAGGGACGCCTCACCTCGCCTCGCACTGTGGACCTGGACAGCTTGCAGGGGGGATGTGTCCCTCCACCCATTCTGTTGTCATTGCTGGACTGCTGCAGCCTCGTTTTCGGATCGGCTGTGGTGGTCTCCCTGGTACTGCTTCGCCTCTTGAATTACTTGTCGGGTTCGACTCTCCGCCTGTGTTAACTCGTAGGGAGTGTTTTTGGGATATGCCCCTGCACCAAAATAACTTGACGCTGGCCCTGCTTCCACCCTTCATTCTCCTCTTTCTCCGCATCTTTTCCAGCATTAGTTCTCGTGCTGTCTCCCTTCACTTCTGTCTTCACTCTCCTCGCCTGGTCCCTTTCGCTTGCTACTTCTCACTTTGTCTCGCCCGTCTCTCTTCCTCTCGCTTCTTCTTTGCATGCTCATTCTCATGCACGTTTATTGCGGCCGGCGTTGCGGGTCTACTGGCTGGCACTCCGGCCTTCTTTATCTCCAGGCGCGCTCGTGTGGGTTATCTTGGGGGGCTTTGTTGCTTTTGATTTTGCCCGCTATCTCCACATGTTATTATTCACTGTCCAGTGAATTAGTTTATCGGCCTACACTGTAGTTTACCTGACTGCCTGACCTTTTATCTCCACTTCATTTCTTGTCCCCCATCCAGAGGACTAAGTGACCTACTGCTCCTCGTCAAACTCCCCTCGCTTCTTCGACTCCCGACTGCTTCTCGCTCTCGCTAATTTCTCCTCGCCTCTTCCTCCCGTTCCTGCGTATTTGCATCCAGCAAGTGCATCTTACCGGCGCTCTGGTTACTGTAATCGGCCGGCGCGGTGGTTCCCTGTCCACCTGGTCTTTTTTCTTTACGTTCTTGTCCCCATCCAGGGACTAAATGACCTCCTTTTTCTACGATTTCTTGCACCGGCGCTCTGGTTACTGTGATCGGCCAGGGCGGTTGTAACCTGACCGCCTGAACTTTTATCTCCCACATAATTTCCACCATCCAGTGAAAGTGACCTCCTCTCTTCGCTAAACTCCCTTCGCTGCTACGCCTTTCGCCCGCTCCTCGTCTCCTTTTCCACTCCTGTTCGCTAATTTCTACCTCGCTTCATCTCCTCTCTCGCTCTCTCGTTCTGCCTTCTGTCTCCTCGCTAATCTCGCCCGCACATGCTCTCTCGTGTCTTTCATCGGCTCTCACTATGCTCATCATTTTTTTGCCTGCCATCCAGTGGACTGCGGCCTATTGCTCCTCTAATCTCCCTTTGCTCTCCCACCTTACTCTCTCGAACTTGCTCCTCTCACTCATACTCGTTATTGCCTAGGCTGCCTGCTTCGTTAATGGTGACTTGTAATGTATTGTTGAGAACTCGGTGCCACAGGGTTATATTATAGACTTCCTGAAGTCTGTTGTAGCCTGACTAGCTCATTAAGGGTGAAGCCCCTTCTCTCAGGTTTAGTCTGGTCCTTGTTTCAGTCTATATAGACTTAACTATGCCTTAGCATGCCCTGCCATGCCTTAACATGCCCCACATTGGGTGCCAATATAACTTGTCGCTACTAGGCCACCTGAGTTATACAGAATGATGGCTAGTAGGGTACTGAGTTACTTTACTTGGTGCAGACTAAGGGCACCTGTCGTTGTTGAGTAAGGGGTAAACAAATATGCGTATTCTCTGGTAATTAACACACAATTATTTTATTTGCATGAAGGTAACATAGGTATTTATACACACACTGGCGAGACTGATCCCCCTACAACTCGTAGGCCTGAAGAACTGGTGGACGGAATGCTATGCGTCGGAGGGAAGTTTCTGGAATGGAGACGTTTCTACTTATCTGTGAATGTTGTGGCTTTTGGTGCTGTTCCGGCACGGTAGTTGAGGTCTGGTGAGTGGGGTGGCCATTTTAAGGGCCCTTGGACTGGTTCTTGTTGGCATGCTGTACTCAGCTGGCTTCTTCCTTCGGCTTCGACTGACTCCCTACCATGTCCTACTGGACTACTCCCTCTCGCTCGATGTGGCGCTCCTCGGTTGAAGCTCACCACTCGTCTTCACCTTTAGTTAAAGTAACTGGGTCAGCAAGACTTCCCTTCTCGGAAGTTCGGGATTGGTTAACCGGGACTTGTGATGTCTCTTCGATCGCGGCTGGCGTTCCTAGTTGGAGACCTCGCGTCCCCTCTCCTACGTCGACGTCTGCCACGACTCATCTCGCGCTCCCAACTTCTCCCCCTCGGAAACTGTCACTACTTTTTCGGGAATGAACTCATAAGTTCTCGGCGCTTCTACTTAGTTTGTCCCAGAAATTTACACATGAAGTCTCGGCTGTTCCTGGGTTCTCTCCACGGTGACATCACAGTTGACTGACTGACTAACTGCTTGCCTTGTCGCCATCCGGCGCACGACTACGTCTTCTCGGGGATGGCGCCTCTCGGTATGAGGCTGCCACTTGATTCTGGGAATATACTCATAAGTTCTCGGCACTGTTCCCGTCACAGGACTGTCTTACATCACTCTCGGCACGGGGAGCTCACTGCTCCGCCTCTCGGCAAAGTTACTGAACAACTGACAACTCGTCTCAGCCACGGAACAACAGAACTGATGTCACTGGCCAGGATCCGAATCCGGCCTCGACTGTCTCACCCGACTGCCACTTCTCTGTGTGTGATAAGACTGCCTGACTGATTTTCACTCACGCTCTGGTCCAGCGCCTCTCGACGGCATGGATTCAACTGACATTCCAGCGCCTCCTGGCAGCGGGGATTCAACTGACCACCGCCTCGGCTGGCTCCTGAATTTAACTCATGTCCTGCTATATTTAATTTACATTTTTCAGCACTTTCTCAGGAGAGAGTTGCAGAGATCCCCTGTTTAACTCGCACATTTTTGTGCATGGTTTTGTGTCTGGTCAGCAGCTTGTGTGCTCCGACTAGGGCAGAGGGAGGGTGAAGTTACTGTGGCGGGGATTCCTACGGAGCTGGGTCTGCACTAATTCTCGTCGGGGGCACCCCCATTGTTCTTCGTCGAGGGCTTATCCATCAGCTATTTCTCGGGACTTACAGTCTTTCATTCGGCTTCGGTTTTTCCCCGAGTGTCCTTACGCGTCGGGACTGCCCGAGGGTGAATCCCAGGATTGAAAGTTACGTTGTCAGCTACCTGCCCTGGCTAGCTGCCTTCTCTTTTATAGCTATACAGGGTGTGGTAACAGTGCAATGCCTATCCCATCTGTACGCCATGCATTATGTGTATGCATGCACATGTGTGTGGGGAGATGGAGGTTTTTTAGTATTGGATGTATTTAACTATATTTTTTTTACCTGGACGTTCCAATTACTTCAGTAACTACCAACACTTTAACCTTAAACATTTAAAAACATGTTCATACACCAGCACTGCTTCGTAAACCAATGCCCAAAACATAGTGGCGTATTGCAGTGCACATTTGCACCAAATACCAAAAGCACGGTGGTCTTAACATCATCCAAGATGGTGAATGGCCCCTGTTCTGATGCTATGATGACTGTTGTTGGATTTTCATATTGCAACTATTATTGTTTTAATTTTTGTACTAAAATATTTCATGATTGATTTTTTTTTTTACTGAATTTAGTGTTCCTGATAATTCATTCTCAGGTTGATTCTTTAAATGTTTATATGTTGAGCAAACATTTTGTATTTAGGTTTTTTTCACACAATTTTTTGTTACCCCAAGTGATTTTTTGTGTATATTTCACTCTTTGTGCTCAGTGCAAGAAATTTGCAAGATTTGTTAATCGACTCATAGCCATTCTTTTGGGAAAACTGTGTTGATGTTCAATTGTTATAAAGATTTTCAATGGTAATTTTGATTCACCTCTAGGTGAGAAAATGCCTCACTTTAACACTTTTATCCTCCTTAGTGTAGAGGTTCATTTAATGTGCTTTGTTTATGTCTTTAAAATGTTTTGCTCTGTTAACTTTGGGCGTGTTTTGCAAGTAGTATACTTAAATGGGAATGTTAACTCATTTTTTAAAAGTTAGTGAGGAAAATGTTGATTTTTGTGAAACTTTAAAATGTGCACTGTGTGTATTGAACTGTTGTGTGTGATACATAAATATGTGATAATGTTTAATATTATGTATTTTTCCACATTTGCAGTTTGTTTGAAAATAATAATAAAATTTATTACAACATAATTCCTGTTTTCTTTACCTATCCTTTTACTAAATACTTTTCAAGATACATTTTGTAGTAGAAATCCACAGAATTCTCTGGGCTCCAAGGGTTGGTTCACTACTAATTAAGTTTCCAAAACATGGCTTTCCTTTAACTTTTCATCACCTTCTTAAAAATGCATATAAAAAGCTACAAATCCTTCTACTTAGGGTTTAATATGGCAAAAACATATTGGTAGTGATTAGATTTTATGTATAGATTTTTTTCCTCCTTTTAAGTCTAGTTTGCATGTGGTGTTAAATTTAACATAGGACTTTGATAAGTTTAACAAAAAACCACCAGAACATAAAATAATTGCAAAATGTACAAAATAAAACAGCCAGAATGTAATTTTTTCTCAGTAATCTGATAATCATAAAAATTTATGTATTTTGATACCACTGGCTTCTGGTCATGAAACATGAAAATGTACACCTAAAAGCAAACAAAATATTACATGTTTACAGCTCTAATCACATCTCAAAATAAAGGCAGCTACAATCGACTCCTGATTATCTGTTTTGTAGCTTAGCTAAAGTGTATTTTGATCAGCAAATGTTACTTTTTTTAAAGTTCTGTATAGACACTACATAATCAAGTTGTCGGTGTTAACAAGTTAAGTATAAAACTGCATGCAAAAGTAATCTTACGTCATTTATGACAGGATCAACTGCAGCACAAAGTTGCAAGCAGGCAATATTTTACAACTGATGGCCATTAGACAGCCTGTTGCTGTGTCCATGGTCCACATTTTTGAGTGCCAGTATTGCATCAGCAATCTCTAGTTTGTGTCAGTTAGTGAATAGTGCACATTCTGAGCTAGGTAATATGTATTTGTGTGTAGTTTTAACAGTAAAACAGAAGCTAAAAGTTATTTAAAAAACTGGGAAAACGAAGTTAACAGCTTTCGGTTACATATGGTATAGCAGAAACCCCAATTTGGGACATACGAAACAACAGAAACTACTTTAATTAATTTGAAGACAATAAAGGGACATTAAGTATTACAATTATCAGCAGAAATATTAACTATAACTTACAATAAACTATTTAAATCAAACAACCTTGGATAAAATCCTCCTTATACATATTTAGACTTCCTATTGTCAAAAACACTCCAATAATAAACAATTCTATGGCAGTGTGTTTTTCATTGACATGTGCCACAGCACAGACTACTGGCAATCTACCCTGATACATCTTTACCACTACCTGCAGCTCTGCTGCCCCAAGCCTGCGGTGGACCTCCTCCAGCAGGCGAACTTGGCCAGTGTCACCAAGGGGCCTGAGAAGGAGGGAGGTGATTTTAAGCAATGGATAACTGATAGGATGACCTAGGAAAAGGAGAGAAGGTGGAACTCCAGTAGAGTCATGCAGAGCTGTATTAATACCAACATTTATGAAATCAAGATATTTATCCCACTTAGTATGGTCCTGATTATAGAAAATAGTTAAGCAGGCCTTCAAATGTTTGTTAAACTGTTGTACTTGATTACCTTTTGGATAGTAGGGACTGGAGGTAAAATGTTTTATCGCCCAGCAAAATCACATGTTTTAAACACATTGGATGTAAAATACTTAGCATTATCTGTAACAGTCTCCACAGCAGCACTAAAATCTTTCCAAACTTGATCAATAAGCACTTTTACTGTTGACGAAGCCTTCATATCACAAAAAGGTGACAAAATGCCAAACTTTGTGAAACTTTGTAAGTCGTCTGCAGACGTTTCGAGTCCCTACACCGAACTTCAGACCCATGGTGTACCGCTGGAGGTACGGTGTATTGCTCCCATGGCCTCCGTACAGCGGTTCACAATGGCTCTGGTTGCGGCCGGTGTCCAGACTGACTGCTTAGTATGATCATTTTAGAGCCTTCTGGCTTAAGGGACTCTTAGTTATCGTTTCCTCTCAGAGGGGATACTGCCTTAGAGGCGTTCAGGTATAGGCCACGGTTGGTAGCTTCGCACCACCGGTCTTTCGACCGAGTGCATGAACCAGCGGCCCATACCTGCGGTTCCTCTCATACTGAGCAGGAATACTGGGGCAACGGCGTCTTCTCAGTAGGGTTAGTTTTACCCTACTGAGAAGATGCCGTTGCCCCAGTATTCCTGCTCAGTATGAGTCTCACGACGGTCTAAACCCAGCTCACATTCCCTGTTGGTGGGTGAACAAGCCAACACTTGGCGAATTCTGCTTCGCAATGATAGGAAGAGCCGACATCGAAGGATCAAAAAGCGATGTCGCTATGAACGCTTGGCCGCCACAAGCCAGTTATCCCTGTGGTAACTTTTCTGACACCTCTTCACAAAATTAAAATATAAACATTACCCTTCTTGGATCTAACTGAGGGACCAAAAAATATCCAGGTGAACAACACTCCAGGAAGCTTGAGGTATTTGTGTCACCGTCCGCCCAAAATTTGTGTTCTGAGCCTGCTTACATTTTTGGCACGAGTTAGAATGGACATAATCAGACATGTCGCCCCTAAGACCAGGCCAAGCAAATTGCACCGCAATCTTATTTAAAGTTTTACCTATGCCTAAATGACCACCAGACACTAAATCATGAAAATATGCTAAAACCATAGGCTTTAACGATTAAGAATTTCTGAACTCCCTTCAGAGTTCTTCGGTGAGGGAAATTCAAACTCGGGGCCACACAATCTGGGTCAATCATCAGTTGTCCTTTGCAGAGCAGATAACCCAAAAATTTCACCTTGTCGGCACCCAAGGTGACCTTGTCTAGATTGACCGTCAGCCCTACACCATCAGCTCTACATCTCGCATCTTAAGAAACACTTGGTGAAAAATGGGATTCCAGATCGTCACTGTACTCTATGATGTCATCAATGTAGTTAAGTACAAATTTAAATTCAGACCAAAAGTGGTCTAAAACACTGGGCAACGCCTGACTACCAAAGTTAGAACCCATAGGAATACACGTGAACTCAAACTGGTTCCACGGCATACTAAAATATTGTATTTCCTGCAAGAAAGGTCTAACAAACACTGTTAGAAACGGTTATTAAGGTCTAACACAGAAAATACTTGGGCTTTGCCCAAATGTTGAAGAGCGCAATCTATTTTTGGCAAAGGAAAGGTGTCCTTATGAATTTTCTTGTTAACCTTCAGGGAAAATTTGTGCAGAAGTACACCACACTTTCCAATTTTATGATAAATAACGTCACTAAATTCCCATCCCAGCTGACGTAACTGCCATTTGAAAATTTTCTAATTAACTATTATCGCTGTCGGACACAGGTGTTAACCCTTCCGGAAACAGATGAAGCACGCCTATTTACCTTACAATCCCTAGCGACGTGTCCCTGTAAGGCATAATTGCTACACCGCACCGCTGAACCACGCTCCTCGACATTCTGTATAACAGAAACTTGCCCAAACAGTGCGGAAATACTGCAGCGACTGGCTTGTACAAATGGGGAGGGGGGACACGCACAATATTCATCTGAGGCAACCAAACGGCCTTGCACCTCCACTGCTAGTTTACGTAACTCCCGGAAATTTTGAGGGACAGAAACCAAGGTGCATTGTGCAGCACATGCGGAGCCAAATTATCTATGATTACACAAACTAATTTGTGTTCACTCATCTGCAAGCACAAAATATCATGAAAAGCGCAAATTGAATCCACAAATTCATATATAGGTTTTCCCGTCCTTTGACATATATAAATGAAATCACATTTGCAACCATGCTTGACACATGGGGGAAATAAAGCCGGTGAAGGTTTCTCCTTCCAGTGATGTAATTTCCTCACGGAGTAATTGCAGTACAAAACCTTCACACTTTATAGAAATAGCTTTCAAAACGCTATCCTCGGAACATAAACAGAGATTAGCAATTTTATTCACCGCAATAAAGAAATGTTAAATACTAATAGGTTCCAAAGATGTTAAAGGATTCAACTGTTGCAAAGTGGTAAGGAAGACTTTGTCAACTTTAAGTGGACCATTGGTGACACTCACCGGGACTATGTGCTGAGAGGGTTGCGTCATTCCACCTCTCTGATGCCACAAGTCCACAGCAGTTTGGCGCAGCTTGGCCATGGTCATTGACTCATCCGCTTCAAAACCAAGATTGCCCAGTTAATCACGTGGCTCTTCCTTTTTCAAAGTGTAAAAGAAGAAAGACCTCGGCCATGGCATGCAACAAAAACAAATCCAATATGAGAAAAAAGCAAGCAAAGTTCCACAGTTTTATTTGTGCTACAGCACAAATAACACTAAGGCAAACAGATTTCAACAACTATGTATTTGACAGTAAAAATTACAAAATTTGCAACATTTCTCCTTAAATGACATCACAATTAATTAATTCCATTATAACAATTATTTTAAAATCTCGACAATTCTCTAGTATTACTAAAACACAGTATGGTATAAATAGCACCATCAATAAGGTATTTACACATATAAAAAACAGTTGCAATTCTAAATGATTAGTACCATCAATTATTTGTATTCTAAACAAGAATCGCATTAAGAGGTTACAATTCTGATAACCTAGTTCCGTCTATCACTTGCCTTCTCAACAAAAAATATTTCAAAATAAAGTATAACAATTCTGAAAAAATTGGCTTCCAACCTTGGTTTTACAAACCACAATATTTGAAATTATTCTTTCTCGCATATTACTTTATGATTACTAACACATCAATGACTAGACTGTGGTGCCCCATTTGATACACAATAGGCGGAAAGGAGGGCAGCTTGTCGAGCCCAGTAAAGCCTCAATTTCCCTAAAAATACGTATTACAATTTGCACTAAAAAAAAAAAAAAGAAACACGGTGGGGGTAGTAATTTACGACCTTTCAGAGCTCCTACAGATTAAAATAATTAAAACTGGACTACAATTAAAATATTCGTAACGCCCAAAAAACGTGAGAGTCGTGGAAGAATGTGAACATTAAACATTAAAGAAAGCCCACTTGCTGGGGCGGCCAAATAGAACGATACACGACACGTTAAAACATGGGAAAATACAGAGACACGATGTCTTAGTTGAGCCGAAAAAGAATTTAGACGGGCGACCAAAACTACAATTTAAAAAAGCTAGTGAAATTGCATACCCAAGACATACATAACTATACCACACATGACAAAACATTTATAACTGACCAAAATAAATACGCTAACGATCTCCACGACACACCATTAAATCTGCCCCATCACGCAGTTGCTTGCCCAAAAGACAGTATCATGAAGTTAACATAATGGCAGCTGATCCCTGCTGAACGAGAACGGTGTAACTAATCTACTATATAAAAATAAGTCGGGTTTTCCTTCCTGACGCTATAACTCCAGAACGCACGAACCGATTTCCACGGTTTTGCATTCGTTGGAAAGGTCTCGGGCTCCGTGAGGTTTATNGAAATCGGTTCGTGCGTTCTGGAGTTATAGCGTCAGGAAGGAAAACCCGACTTATTTTTATATAGTAGATAAGCAAATGCAAGTTAAACCAACTTGAACAAATTTTTGTTGCAAACAAAGCCAAGTGAAGTTAGAATGTAAGAAGATGACAGAGTATATCTGTTTGCAAGATCAAGTAGTATAAAGTCCTTGAGAATTTGTGCTGTTATGCAGTATACCTTTGTAGCCTAAATTATTTGTATGGAGTATTGTGCATATATTATTGTTTTTTTTTTATTACAAGAATAACGGTAACACATGGTGCGATTTTATTTATGCTGGTGGCTTTGATAAGATTCCTTATCAAATTCAAAAAGGTTTGAATTTATATTAACTTTCAGTACAATGAAAATATTTTACCTTGTGTATTCCAAAATGGGATTAATTAAATGTCCACCCGTGGGATTTTTTAAAACCATTTACAACGTAAATCTGGTTGTGTTTACCATTAAAACAGATAAATATCATTCAGATTACTGAGTCAAATTCAGTATATTCTTTTACGTATACGCTGAAAACAATCAAGTCTCGCTGCTGTCGATCCTCATGTGTCAATCTAAATTAACGGTGTTTACAAGTAACACCATCTTGAATTCTTTTGTACATAAAATGGGAATGCTTTACTGGGAAGCCATTCATTAGTGTATATATATGTGTGTGTGTGTTTTTGTACTGCATCTCATAACATACAGTAAACTTCCTTACAAAAGCAACTTTGTAAAATTATTTCCCTTGTAAAACTCTGAACTGATCAATATTGACCCCTGAAAAAATCTGGAAATTGTGTGTTAAAGTGCAATTTTTTCCCAGTGAAGACAGTGTGTAAACATCTCCCACATAAAATCAAAATTATATTTATATGGAATATTAATTTTAATCGATAGGTAAACATCTTACGAAAATAATTATACCCCAGATCCATAAACTTTATACCCTCTTGATGCCAAAAATGTTTATTAATATTGAGTAGCGTGTTTTTCTGAGTGCAATGTAATTTTTTGAATACTTCTTGTGAGGAAAATAAAGAGGATTTTTTACTGAAAAATATTAATTTATTTCAAAACCTTAACGTCTCTTAGTTTTAACACTTACCAGGACAGGATGGGAGCAGTAGATGTAAAGTGTACCAAGAGATTATAGGATCAGTATAAAGGCACGTGGTTCACTGCAAAGCTGTCACATGAATAAGGACATTATTTATCTGAAGCAGCACAAAGTCAATATAGACATACTGTAGTATGTAACTACAGTAAAAACTAGTCCCAAGTTAATAAGAATTTAAACAACCACAGATCTGAATTTGGTCCCTCTAAAATATAATTACTACTGCAACAATTCAAATAAAGTTCTGGCTCATCAGTTCAGTTAAAGTTAATTTTTCACAAGTTTATGGGACCTAAAAAAGCTTGAACATATGCATCACTTGCCACCCAGTCTAGTTTCCTCAGTTTTCTTATTTTTAGGTAATAGTACATCAACACATGGATTGTTTTTGTACATATATGAGTACTTATAAATGGTACATTCTGTCACAGGGGCTGGTGGCTGGGTCGAGGGGACGAGCTGGTGGCTATCATAGATGACATAATGCTGAAATCTCATGCTCTGCCATTTCTCGTTAGCAACATCCATCTTGTTTTTCTTTCGGAATTTCCCTTTTTTTTCCTATTGCCAACCTCCTGCTCTATCATTCCACCTTGTATTTTAATATTTTGGCATTCAGATTTTTTTGTTTCGTGCTCTCTTATTTCTTCTTGTCTCTCTCCAATGCCAGATCTCACTCGCCTGCTCTATCCCTTGGTTTTCTCATATTCCTTCTGGTCTCCTTTTCCCTCTTGCCTTCCGTCATTCCTTCTTGTCTCCCACCCCTTTTCTCTCTCTCTTTATTTTTACGTCCTCCATCTTTAATTCATGCACCTGTAACCAGAGTGTGTACTGATCCCAAGTTCTACCATTCGCAGCTATGAGTGCTGGTATCGATGCGGTCATCTTGTGTGTAAGTTCACTTTCGCCGGCAGGGGTGCGCTGGTGGCGTCCATTTGCATACTGTCGATGGCCACTAGGGGCACAGTCATGTAAAGTCGTTTCCGGTGCATAGTAGGCTGGGACCCTCGCTCTTATGCACATGCATTTCCTTGCAGGTTAGCTCAAAAAATTTGCTGGTAGCCAGGCGGTTTCAATCCGACCACACTTTGGTTGCCAGTCCGACATCTAGACCACATGACCACCATTGCATGGGGAATGTTAGGAGAAGGAATAAAATTAATACATTGGCTTATGCACTCCCCAGATTATAAACTTGTCATCACGAAAAAGAGGATGTTTAATGTCGAATGCATATAGAAAAAATGCAGGCAACGCATTTGCATGCAAACACACTCTTTATATGTGAAAAAGTTATATAAATAAAGTTAATAGCACTCGTACTATGCCTATTCCGGTCCACATGAGCTCTGGCGACTAATTAAAACCACATTCTCATGTAATATGCATCCATACATACACACACACAATTGCACTGTGATGCACATGCGCAGCGATCACGCGTGAGCTCGCGTGCACACACTTCTGTATCTCCAACTTGTTGTGCAAATGAGCGTGACACTTCTGTATCTTCAACTTGTCCGTGTATTCAGTGAGATGCAGAGCAAAGCCAACTGCATGCGTGTGGTCCTTGGTGTAATGTTGCACACACACGTGAAACATTCTTTTTCTGAAACAACTAGCTGTATGATTAAAAACTAATTACAATCTCATTTGCTTCTTCTACACTGCTGCTGAAGGATGACGATTTCCGCAATACACCGCCGTCTCGCCCTCGCGCTTTAGCATCTACATGGCATAACCATGTCCACGGCACACCAGCAAAAAATAACACCGTTAAATTTTCTGTACCAAGACTTTTGTATGTTTACTTTACAAAAACCAACTGTTGTCACAAGCATAGTGTACAGGCAGTTTACGAAACGCAAGAAAATAAAACTTACCACCTTGAAAAAAATTCTAAGCGGGCAAAGGAACACAAAAAGACGACAGCCACAGGAGAATGATAGTACATTATAGGTAGCTGAAGAGAGAAGGGAGGGACAGCATTTCATTAAAGAGTAAATTCAAGTACGATTCGACCACCAGTTACTGCAGTGCTAATGTGATACAAATACCATTTCGCACCCACAACATCCACTAGGTTTAGTGTTGATCCCACTAGGAATTGGTTATATTTTCAGGTCGGAGGCCCGACATAGATGGCAAATCCCATGCACAAGTATGCGCATGAGTGATTGTGGAATGTGAAACAGTACAGACATCATGACATATCTGTAGCACTTCTGGAAAGATGAGTATACCTCTTGCACGGGCTGCAGCGTGCCACCATTCATCAACAGCGACACACCTGAAAAGATGAATACGGCTCTTGCATGTGCTACACAATGCTGCTGGAAAAAAAACACATAATTGTAACGGTGCACAAGTACGCACACAAGTGATTGCAGAAATAGTGCACACAGTTTGACATATCGGTAACAAATCTGACAAGATAGGGATACCTCTTGCATAGGCTACAGCATGCCATCATCCATCAACAACAACATACCTGGCAAGATGAATATGGCTCTTGCATGAGCTATAGTATACTGCTGGAAAAAACACACAAATGGAACAAATCATCACGCACACATATCATTCATTGTGGGGGAGGGGAATGGAAGTTCTTCAGCTTCGACAAGTCCAGGGCGAGGAACTTCCTCCTTCTATGCATCCCAACCCCTGTTGCTCTCCTGGGGACACACATATATATGATGACACATGTCTGCCCCAAAGGTGCATCTACAGAACATCAGTTACTATAACCATAAGGGATTGTATGTACCCCATCATCACATATTTGTCGTATTTCGTCCATCCACGAAAGAGCCAGTTTGTTAATACATTGTGTATACACTTTGTGATGGTGCAACCTAATACTGTTGACCTGTACTCTTATTACCTGCTGTTCCACTAAGATACGTTTATACTCCTGGAAGGTGGTTGTATCCTTCACAGCACATTTATGCACCCCTTTGGCTCGCTTTACGACCTTATACTGACATCTGCATGCATATAACTTCGCCCTCAGCCCTACAAACTCCAACATATCATAACCCCCCCCCCTCCAACTCATCCTTGAATTTGTCAATCATACCTTGCATTGGCGGGCAAGTAGCAGGGATGAGTGAGAGTGTAGGCACTGGTGTCGAATTCTGCCATAAGTGTCGGGTCTGAGGAGAAATGTCCGTGTTGAAGTAGAGATTGCAGATTTCCAGCACAAAGGAGTCGGTGTCCATGTAGATGAGGCCCATGTTATTGCCATACCATGCCTGCATGACGTAGTGGAAGCTATACATGAGAGTCTTCGACAGGTCAAGTATGGTAAAGCCAGTGTAAATGGGTTTATCAAATGTAATATTTTCGTGATCTAATTTAACCAGCGATAGAAATTCGTCATATACAGTTGAACATTTGAAAGCTGGTTGTGCAATAAGTTTCTTCGCATACAGTTCGGTGCATACAAGTTCCATGTGCTGGTGTTTACGCTTATTTTTCATGAGCTTACCGTACATAGTATTCATGTAAATATATGGTTCAAGCCACATCTTCTGGTTGAATTGCAGTACCCGGTGTATTGCCTTCAGCCGTAACCCATGACTCAATGCCTCCTTGAGGTTAACATAGTGGAAAATGTAATTGGGTTTTTCATGCAATATTGTTATGAGTTTAGATGGTTTGTTCCCGAGGGGGGGTCTACTCGTTCACCAGCAGGAACTGTAGGTCCTTGTGGTCCTCGTGGAGTGTGGTAGGGTACTCTACATCTACCTCTCCAGTATGTAGTCTACATCTACATCGTCCGGCACGGACATAACATCAATATCCGTGCCGAGCCAAATGTAATTGCCGTATGTCAGAGACAGAGACATTGTCCAACCATATATATTATTGGTGTCCACATACTGGAGGTAGATAGAAGGCCTGCTGGCATCGTACGTGGCTGGCACATTCCTATTATTTACCTTTGCATGACTCTTGATGCACTGGGCCACCCCTCTCCGGATACCAGCCTCGATAAACAGGTGGACATCGTAGTCGACAATAAGGTCCAGCTCCACCAATGTCTTTCGCAACATTGTGTCGAAGGAGAATCCGGGGGCACTCACATAGCGGACACAATCCAGCCTGTATGTCGTCAAACATAGCCCCCCGGAAGTTATCGAACATGTTACACAGCAACAACATGTCCGTCTTCTGGTACAACTCGAAGTAGTCTTACAGTGTGCGACACTCAAATGCCACCCAGATCGCACGTCCGTGTTGGTAATCCGGATCGGCGATGTCGCATCTGGTGAAACGGTTGTGAAATGCTGCCATGGGTGGCAGCTGCGGCTCGGCAAGATTCCCCCACAAATCAACATATTCGTCGGGGAATACTCCTTTCCAAGTTACCAAATCGAGCTGACCAGGGTTGAAGAATGCTGCAGTGGTCTCACTCGGATGATGGGAGGTTCTGTGCAAGCGTTGCGAGGCAGGCAGACATTAATCTAAACGTGTCTATAAATTGAATTGTGAATTTGTCGCCCAAACTTTTGCTGAAGGTAATAAGTTTTCCTTCATGTGCGGGATAATAAATATTTCTGTGGTATCATAGCCCAGCTGCTTAATAATACAATTTGTGTTGTACATCAAGTTGTGGAAGATGATTGGCAGTCTGTTGGGACGACGGCGGAACTTGTTGCAATGATTACATGCCACACCAATATAGTTGTCTGTAAAATGGTCGTGGTCACGAACCTTGCGATTATTTCGGGTGAAGGAACCAGAACAGTGGCAGCAGATGTTGGCCAGAGCTAGCTAGTCCGTTTACCAGTAGTCAGTGCTCGCATAGGCTCAAACTGGCTATATATGTCCTTCACGAGATTGCCAATCCTCATTATTTCCTCCATGAATCTCCTCGATGCATCTATCCTGGTAAACAGTTGCACATCTGTGAGCAAGCTCGTGGTTATGGAGGTGTGTATTACTGTATTATCCACCTTGATGTAAAGGCAGTAAATGTAGTGCTCGTGGTTCTGGTACCTGTAGGTATAGGAGGAGGTTTCTGGGTTTGGCTGGCACGGCTGTACAGGAACAAGCATAGCCTCAATGTCGGCATAGACCACTACAGGCACTTTATCGACGTTATAGTAATTACAAAACTTGAGCACAGGAGGCTTGCCGTTTGTCTGTGGGAATGGCATAGCACCACGAACAGGCACATGTTCATTACAGTACCTCCTGTGCTCAGCCAGTGTCTCGGCTTCTGTAAGGCCCGTCACTCGTGGTCGGTCATTGTACACCTTGAGACATCTCTTGCAGATATGAATATGCTATGTATGGCTAGTCACCTGTGAATGTACCAGTCAGGTGAAATCTGCTATGTAGAAATAATGAGAGTTTGTATCTTCTGTCATAATTATCAGCAGGTCGAAGTGTTGGGCCAGTTCTTCCTTCAATGCCTATATTGGGACCACTTTATTATCGTCGTCGAGAGCATAGATGTTTATGCTGACTCCTAGATTGTTCCTCTCAAACAGCAGTATTTGGTGCAAAGAGGTGAGGAACTCTAGCCCACAGAAATTTAATCGTGTCTCCAGGTCATAGTACAACTGGTTGACTCATGCAGGATTCTCACCTTCCATGTATCATACCAGGATCGACCACTTGACGCACTGTCGGTCCTGGTTCTGTTGGTTAATTATTGCCTTCTTGGCTTCAATGTGTACAGGCAGGGCGATGTAGGAGGAAACCCTCAGTGGGTCAAGCTGGTTGACTCGCAGTTTAAGTTTTTTCAAGGAGGTGAGGGTCCAACCACTACCCTTCCCCATATATTCGTCCTCCTGTCATATCTTGACAATGCTGGCCATCAAAGCATCTTCAATGTCGCCGACATTGTACAGTGACACATAATTCTTCTTAAAGGCACGCTGGTTATTATCGTCTTCATGTGGCTCTGGTTTACCATATGCGTATTCGAGGAAGATATTAAATTTAATCGCTCCCTGGTCCTCGATCTCCTGCTCCAGCTGACAGATGATACTCTCCTTCATACACTAGATATAGCTGCAACTATCCATGGCCTGGCTCGAGGTATTCTGGGCGATGTACGTTTTCATTGTGCCCCAAAAGGCACTCTCCGCCTACACAAACCCATACGCATTATATTTGCCAGCCTCGATGACGACGGCCCTATGGTGAGATCAGCCCTTCGCAGCAATAAGGCAGGCCAGAACGAATGGTATGAGCTGTGGCTCATTGGACAGCCCTGGCTAGGAATTAGTTGTTGCAGCCATGCGAGCTCCTTTTTCTGGTGGTGGGGCAGGACCATTAGAATTAGAGCTGTGGGCTCGCAGTTTATTTTCTCTTGTAAACTGCCTCCCGCACTTGTCACATTCCAAAGATTTGCGATCGGGATTCGCCCAGCAGCCACGCTCATATCTTCGCGCATCTCCAGTATGGTTGAAATTCTCATTGCAGAACTTACAGTGGGTCAAAGCACCCTGTCTGATTTGGTCTGCATGTTACGAGATGGTCGGCGAGTTTGTCAGTGCAGGCAAATGTCTTCCCACAACTATCGCACATATACTGTGCAGTCCTGAAGGGGTTAAGCTGACAGTTACACTCATGGCGCAAGTCATTTGTCCGATCGGCAAACACACGGTCACGGAATTCACACTGCAGTGCTGATGACTGTGTCATAGGTACATTAGACGATGGAGATGCCTGTGATGTGGAACACGAAGAAGACATGGATGATGACTGCGAACTGGATGAGAAAGAAGGGAAATACGGTAAGGAGGAACGGCCTGGAACTATCTTGAGTGTAGAAGAAACTTAGAAAAATCCAACGACGAAGGACGTCTCGACTGGCCGGTCTAGCAGAATGTGTTTAGGACTGCTCGATGCCGGATGACCAGGACAGAACCTATTGAGAAAATGCATACTGCTAAGCTAGCCTGAAAACACAAAGTTTCCATACCTCATAACTAGCCTAATGCACTCACGAGACGTATCGGTCGAGGACCTACACAGTATAGCGAACATACAAAAAAGGGGTTTCATTTGGTGTGCTCCCACTCTCCCCACGCCACTGCACTCCATCACAGCTCTATCTCTACCTCGTACAGTAGAGTCTCAGACACCATATGAATGCAGTATGCTGGCCTAGTACAGCCAGTGTGTGTGACAGTGCATATATGCAGTTTGGGAGTACGACAGTTTTGTCCCAGGTAAAACACCTACCTCCGATCACCATCACTCCTACATTTCTCCTAATACAAATAATTTTAGGAGTCAAGTATGGCACAGAGTGTGTGCAGCACGTGCTGTGCTGTGCTGTGCTGTGCTGCTGTAACAACATACATTAAATTACTGTAAATGGACATGAATCGACTGCCGGCCTGCGAGCGCAGATTACGTTCTGAAGGGACAGTCGTGCCTTTTTTTTTTTGTAGGTACTCACCTCCACGGCCCCGCCTGCGAAGGGGCGTGACCAAACAGGATGTCACCCTCACCCTGTGAAAGGGCCCTGCCAGTAGGATTCATTGTGACTATTTCCCCCCTTCCCCATCACAGTCTAACGAATGGCATGCCTGCTCGCGAGCGGAAGGCAGGGTCGTGGCCCCCTCCCCTACGCATGCTCGTTCATTGCCCGCAGGTTCCCCCTCCTGTATGGCGGCGCCCACGACCGGCATGTACTATGTATACGCAGGTAACGAGCACTGTACAGACGCACATGTGATAATGTGACTATCCAACAAGTAACGATTACACTCATGAGCAAACAAAATTATGTACATATGTTAAATCTGCCCGGGAAACTCGCGCTGATATGCCAATTATACACTTACCACAGGCGTTGGATGCGAAGTACGGGTAACGGTGTGTGTAGGTGAAGTTAGTGTGTGGCAGCAAATGAACAAGATACATCCGACCGAGCTGGCTGATCACAAGTATCTGTGAACGGACTACAGGTTGGTGGCCGTTCTATATATTGTATGCTAGCTCGGGATGGAGGGAAGGAGCGCCTAACCCCCCTACACTTTTTCAGGGGCGTCAGCCACGCATGCATCGGAATAGAGCTTAAGGGCCCTGTATGATGTATATATCTCTCTCTCTACATACCCAGTGGTTGCAGCCTCCATCGTACCTGTAATACATGTCGTATGTATGTTACCATTCAAGGTACTTGTGTTTCGTGTATACATATACACTGTCTCTCTTTCTCTCTCTACAGAGAATAATGTTACCTTTACTATACTGGCAACTTTTAAGGAAAACAAGCAGTTTTATGTGTAATATGTGATACCTTCATCATACTGGTAATCATGTTTCGTATATATATGTATGTTACCACTATGATGTCAATGGTAAGTAACAAATAAAGAATGTAGTGTATATGGTTACAAATACAAATGCATTTATTTTGCCAAAACAATCTACATAGCTCTCTCCATGAAACACACTACTACTAACTATGTACACAGACAAAAAAATCGTCGTAAGACAGAAGACCAATACTCATGATAATAAATACAAAACCGATGTACCAACATACGACTCTCGCCTCACCCGACATATATTTTGTAATACTTTAAATTAAAACTAAACAACAAACAGATGTGTGTTGACACACATACTTGAAAAAACAGAGTTACACACACATGTACTCTACTTGCATAAATAGTGACATACAGAGCACTTATTAGACTAGCCCCCCTCCCACTTCTCTGTCCCACTTTCCCTGTCCCACTACATTCCCAAAAGTACAAACATGATGACATTTGAAACATTTGTGCGTTGACACACATGCTTGAATAAAGATTTTTGTATACAAACATGTGCCCTACTTGAATAAATAGTGACCTGCAGAACAAATGTTAGACCAGCTTCTCTCTTCTCCTCACCATTACATATCTACCAGTACAGATATGACAACATTGGAAATATGTGTGTTTAAACACAAACTCGACTTGATAAAAATTGTGACATATAACACTTGCTAGGCTAACTCTTCTCTCTCACTCTCTCAAGTGCTACACACACACTAAATATCTGCAATTATAGACATGACTGCATTTGAAATGTGTTCAACAAACAAAAAATTTCGTGAGTGTGTTTAAACACATACTTGAAAAAAAAAACCTGTTTCTCACTACATATCTACTTATTCTGAAATGGGAGTGTGTGTGTGTGATTGCACATATACTTGACATAAAAGATTACATGACATAAAGGCCACATTAAAGGATGTCGATCAGAAAGTTCATAAGTCGGTGCAGGGACTCCTTAATCTCAGAGGCAGGCATCGCAGCGATACCTGGAATAGCTAATGCTGGCAGACGTGGCTGCGCAGGTGGAAGCAGACCACACATAGGACATATGGTATGTGCATCCTTGTCGTCGTCACTGATGAGCACAGCTGTGCCCGCCGCAGCAGTACTGGACGTATCATCGTTGCGGCGTCTGCGGGCGACTCGGGGAGCGTCTCCACTGCACCAGAAGCGACGACGATGTGGCGATGTCCGGGACCATCGTCTTCGTGGCCCTCTTACATATTGATATCGATGGTGTCACAGACATGGAGACAATGGCTGGCAGCTGCATAGCCTCGTCGTTGACGTGGACAGGAGCTGATTCTGCTGCTTCTGGCTGTAGGACCGTGTCCTGGGCCGGGACTGAGTCCGCTGCAGCTGGCACATAACCTGGCATGTGGAAGGCCACTGCATCATGCAGACAAGCGGCGGCAACAACTTTATCGTCCGTGCAGGGCAGTGCCATGTCCTCCCACATGTAGAACACAGCACTCTTGCCGTATGCTGTACACGCAATCAGTTTCTGACTGGCCTCATACAGGTTCTGACAGACAGTGCATTACACTATCGCAGTCCTCTGTGTATGTCTACTACGTGTCGCCGGCCTTGTATGTATACGAGATGGTACTGTGGCCCAGGGTCATGCTGGTATAGTATGTACATTTGGGATGGAATGTTGCCATCTTTGCCGACGAGCTGGATACGAGAGTCTTATATGGTTCAACAATGTGTGTGTGGTGGGGTGTCATGTCACTGCTATGTAAAAACCTCTTCCAAATTCCAGAACGCATGCAACAAGGGCACCGATAGCCTCCATACACCAGCACTGGCTGCGACATGTTCGTTCTCCCTGGACAGTTGTGCTGCCCATCTCCTTACTCGAGGTTTCGATGTTCATGATGTACTGCACACACACGTAACTTAATTAATCTATTTATGTATGTACACAGCAGACCTCGGCTGCGCAGGGTGGGATCCATATGCTTCCACAGTCTTCCAGCGTAGTGGTATGTATGTGTCCCATCCACTGTTAAGTTCACCGGCAGATTCCACTATTGTCTATGTCACATATGACAAAGTTCACTTTCTTGTTCTCGTGATGCTGTTTGTTAATATCTGCAAATTCTGCGTGCACTACGAAAATGTTTCCACTTGCAAGTAACGGACTGTTTGGGCGGAGATTACCAACCGCACACCTATAATACTTGTAACATGGCAGAATCTTCTTTTGGAAATTATAATACGCGTCATGATATCCCATAATTTTATTTTCGCCATCACATACCTGTATTTGCTCTTATTCAAGTGATGGTTTAAATAACACTCGTCTATAACCAACAAAGTACTGATCGTACATATTCACATTATCCGGCCGGAACTGTACACACACGCTATTGTCAAACATATTGTTCGTGGTGACAGTGGTTGTCTACTGAAGGCTGCGCTGCTGCTGACTGCTGGTGAAATGTAATGCTCGTTGCTTCTTATATGTCCTTGACAGCATGAATAGTGGGAAATAGGGCATTCGAACACAGGTTCGTGACAGGGAGGAAGGGAGGAGGAATGCAAGAGCAGGAGGAATGCATTTGCAGGAGGTTTTTTCCCCCGAAATGTCTTTTTTCCCCTCAAAATGGCGCATATATCCTACGAAATGCCACTTTCCCCCCCAAAAAAGTCCCTTTTTTCCCTCGCAATTTCCCTAATTTCCCTCCAAATATTATTTATTTCAATGACTCCACAATGTGGTTAAATGACTCTTTTTTGGGCAATAAGCAGCTGAGGAGCCTTCTCATAGTCGGCCCCTACCATACTTCATTCTCTTGCATTCACAGCCTATGCTAACTTATAAGCACAGTTGGCCGTAATTCCCGAACCGTTTATGATGTAGGCACCAAATTCATAACATAGGCCTCAACGCCAACAAGGAAAATTACCAAATAGTCATTTAAGCCCTATGCTAACTTATAAGCATAGTTGAATGTAATTCCCGAACTGTTTATGATGTAGGCGCCAAATTCGTAACATAGGTCTCGGCGCCAACAAGGAAAATTATGAAATAGTCATTTAAGACCTATGCTAACTTATAAGCATAGTTGGCCATAATTCCCGAACCGTTTATGATGTAGGCGTCAAATTCGCAACATAGGCCTCGATGCAGCCAAGTAAAATTATCAAGTAGTCATCTAAGCCCTATGCTAACTTATAAGCATAGTTGAACATAATTCCCGAACCATTTATGATGTAGGTGCCAAATTCGTAACATAGGCCTCGGCACCAACAAGGATAATTATCAAATAGTAATTAAAACCCTATGCTAACTTATAAGCATAGTTGGCCGTAATTCCCGAACCGTTTAAGATGTAGGCACCAAATTCGTAACATAGGCCACGACACAGACAAGAAAAATTACAAAATAGTCATTTAAGCCCTATGCTAACTTATAAGCATAGTTGGCCATAATTTCCTAACTGTTTAAGATGTAGGCACCAAATTCGTACCATAGGCCTCGACACAGACAAGAAAAATTACCAAATAGTCATTTAAGCCCTATGCTAACTTATAAGCATAGTTGGCCATAATTTCCGAACCATTTATGATGTAGGTGCCAAATTCGTAACATAGGTCTCGGCGCCAACAAGGAAAATTATGAAATAGTCATTTAAGCCCTATGCTAACTTATAAGCATAGTTAGCCATAATTTCCGAACTGTTTAAGATATACCCACCGAATTCATATCATTGGCATCACCCATGATGAAGAACAGAGCGATTGGGGCTAGCATACTTTAAGCCCTTTTAATTCGTATCAACCGGTGGTAAAGGGTAAGTGGCTTCGATATCAGTCCAAATTCATAACACAGGCATCACCTCCGGCAGAGACGACAATGTCGCGTCTCAGTTCATACGGGTTACGGGAGAATATTCGAATCTTGGCTGTCATTTCCGAACTTTTTAAGGCAAAGACATCTAATTCATAACATAGGTATCACTCCTGATGACGAATAGGGCAGAAGAGTCAAGGATGCCCTAAGCCCTCGAATAAGCATAGTTGGCCACTATTCCCGAACTGTTTTGGATATAGCCAAAACAAATTCATATCACAGGCATCGATTCCAGCAACGATCAGGGTGGAAGGGCAATTATGCCATAAGCCCTCTTAATAGCTTAGTTGACCACCATTTCCCGGCACTGAAAATGCATAATTTTATAAATAAATGGATAACTTTTAAACTTACAAACAAAAGTGTATCGAACAACCTGACGTGCTTGTCGAGTATGGGACTTTCCATCACTAGGATGTTAGGTGAAAGGATGCTGGAAGGTGTATGAGAAAACCGAAGTGTAATGGTACAATATGTGATTAGTCTTTCAACTAAGTCATTAAAGACGTCATAAAATAAGCAGCTAAACTTTCCCGTCACTCTTCACAGAAGGTTCACGATACTTGTCTAAATGTATGTTCTTCCATGATTAGTAGGTTGTTAGATACCTCTGAGTCAGGGTACTAAGTTCGAATCTATCTTTCTTCTGTCCCATCATCAAATAGTTCTTATTTTCAGCAACTGGTTTGTGCGTATGTTTGTACACGTATATGTATGGGGGTGTGCGTGTGTGTGTGTGTACGGATGTTTGGGTAAGTGCGTGTTTGTGCTCGTATTAGAATGGGCGCATCATTGAAGTGTGTGGCGTTGTGCTTTATACCTCGCACGCTTCGCCGTAGTGTTTGGGTGTTTGCNCATCACTAGGATGTTAGGTGAAAGGATGCTGGAAGGTGTATGAGAAAACCGAAGTGTAATGGTACAATATGTGATATTAGTCTTTCAACTAAGTCATTAAAGTCGTCATAAAATAAGCAGCTAAACTTTCCCGTCACTCTTCATAGAAGGTTCACGATACTTGTCTAAATGTATGTTCTTCCATGATTAGTAGGTTGTTAGATACCTCTGAGTCAGGGTACTAAGTTCGAATCCATCTTTCTTCTGTCCCATCATCAAATAGTTCTTATTTTCAGCAACTGGTTTGTGCGTATGTTTGTACACGTATATGTATGGGGGTGTGCGTGTGTGTGTGTGTGTACGTATGTGCTGGGTAAGTGCGTGTTTGTGCTCGTATGTGAATGGGCGCATCATTGAAGTGTGTGGCGTTGTGCTTTATACCTCGCACGCTTCGCCGTAGTGTTTGGGTGTTTGCAGTAAGTGTATTTGTCGGCGCGTTCTCACATCGCGAAGGCGGCCAGACACCCCTACGTCTTGAGACATCACCACGCGGTAATTTATTTAAATTACGTTAATTTACAGACGTCTCCAAATACCTGCAGTTGCGCTAGTCTTCGGGAGGGTGCAAGATAGAGAAATTTAAGACAATCTACAAACCGAGGGCGGACGTCATGCAAACCCCTCAGAAAGCAGTAAAACAAAATTAAGGACAAACGCTAGGGCGATATATTGAAATAAATTCCCCCATCATTTCTAACTTGCACGTGCAGCAAAGCCAGTCAGACGCTGGTAAAACGAGCAATCCCCTGTACATTTCAAAAAAAGCTGTACACCACAGACCTATCGAACTTCGCTGGAATTAATATCAAAACATGCAAGGAAAGCCATGTTGGAGAGGGGGGAAAAGATGTGAAAAAAGTTTTTTGAAATTGTGTTTCATTTGGATATGGATCGTTTTAATATGACTTTAATTCTGAACACCTATACATTTCTACTTTAGCACGAAGTTTAGTTTTTAACACTAAAAACCACTGTTTCATGACCCCATTAAATAAAATGTATTAATTAACCTTGGAACTCTTTCTTATCGCGTATTTTCGGCTGGTCTAATGTGTGCTGGTAGTGCACTCAGAATAGCCAATGTAATATTAACTTTCGTTCGTTCGTACATCAGCTGATACAGGATTTTGTAAATGGTGCATTGTTTGTTTTCAATACGCCAAGTTGCCGCTCACTGACTGTCAGAATGTGGCCCTCTTATATGAAATGAACTATAAAAACTATCCAGGGAAAGCGCGCTGAGTTTTATTCTTATTTTCCAAATGAATAGTGCCCGTGAGTGTACGCTCTGCACTGTGTATAAACTGTATGAACACCATCCGTATTATTTTGGCGAAATTTTGCGAGAGGATTGTTCGAATACGTTATTTTCATTTTACATTCGTGGATATTAAAGTGTAAATGCCATAATATATTCTTTTAAATGGATAAACTTACTACTAAAATTCTTTTTTCGGATATGCCAGTGAACTAGTTACATACAGGGCTTGTGTGGCATTAGTATAGTGTTTTATTTCCATGTATAAGGGACCACTGTGGCTGAGACTGCCCGCCTCCACCAAGGCGAACCGGGTTCGATCTCCTGCCGGTTCATTCCGGATTTTCGCATGTGGGGATGATACCAGGTGATGCCGCTGGTCGGCGGGTTTTCTCGGGATCTTCTGTTTTCCCGCCCTTGCATTCCGGCACTGCCCCATACTCGCCTCGCTTCACCCTCATCTTTCAAGACCTCGATGTTAAGAGTCGTCCAAATCTCTTCTCACTCATTCATTCACTCACTCACTCCCGCATGCACTCAACTCTCAACTCCCTTTCCATGCCTAGCACTAGGAGTCACGGTGCGTAGTTGAGAAATATCATCGCACTGCCTACTCAAGTCAATGTGGTATCGAATACATGCGAATAATCAAATTTTAAGATGTCACATTAGCTTTCGACTCGAAAAAATAAGCCCGAAAAGATATAACACTTGGTTTATGCGCATACACAATTCTATGCTTATAAATAGTGGAGATCATTGGCTCATAATGCCGTGTTCTTACATAATATTTGAAATATATTTGAAAATACGAATTCGTAGACATGCTGCTCGATACACTAATTTAAAAGTTAAATAAAAATGCGTTTATTTAAATACATGACTTTTATTTATACAATTATGCTTTTCATAATCTATGGTCGTGGCATCATGTACTGCAAATTCGTCTTGGAAATACGAATCCACAGACAGACACATTGCTCGGCATTATCTTTTATATAAATTTTAAAAGTGAAATTTAACATATTACATTAATTACATGAATTCTATTTATAAAACTTGTTTTTGTATAATTGATGCATGTTACATTATAAACAAATTATTTTGAAAATACGAATCCATAGACACGATGCTTGATACACTTTTGTTTGTAAGTTTAAAATTTATCCTCTTATTTATAAAATTATGCATTTTCAGTGCCGGGAAATGGTGGTCAACTAAGCTATTAAGAGGGCTTATGGCATAATTGCCCTTCCACCCTGATCGTTGCTGGAATCGATGCCTGTGATATGAATTTGTTTTGGCTATATCCAAAACAGTTCGGGAACAGTGGCCAACTATGCTTATTCGAGGGCTTAGGGCATCCTTGACTCTTCTACCCTATTCGTCATCAGGAGTGATACCTATGTTATGAATTAGACGTCTTTGCCTTAAAAAGTTCGGAAATGACAGCCAACTAAGCTTATAAGAGGGCATTGGGCATACTTGACTCTGCGGACATTGTCGTCGCTGCCGGAGGTGATGCCTGTGTAATGAATTTAGTGACTATAGCTTCGGTGAATGGGAAATGGTGGCCAACTATGCTTATAAAAGGGCTTAAAGTATGCTAGCCCCAATCGCTCTGTTCTTCATCATGGGTGATGCCAATGATATGAATTCGGTGGGTATATCTTAAACAGTTCGGAAATTATGGCTAACTATGCTTATAAGTTAGCATAGGGCTTAAATGACTATTTCATAATTATCCTTGTTGGTGTCGAGGCCTATGTTACGAATTTGGCGCCTACATCATAAACAGTTCGGGAATTACATTCAACTATGCTTATAAGTTAGCATAGGGCTTAAATGACTATTTGGTAATTTTCCTTGTTGGTGTCGAGGCCTATGTTATGAATTTGGTGCCTACATCATAAACGGNGTAGGGCTTAAATGACTATTTGGTAATTTTCCTTGTTGGCGTTGAGGCCTATGTCATGAATTTGGTGCCTACATCATAAACAGTTCAGGTATTACGGCCAACTATGCTTATAAGTTAGCATAGGCTGTGAATGCAAGAGAATGAAGTATGGTAGGGGCCGACTATGAGAAGGCTCTTCAGCTCCTCAGCTCCTCATTGTCCAAAAAGGAGTAATTTAGCCACATTGTGGAGTCATTGAAACGAATAATATTTGGAGTGAAATTAGGGAAATTTTGAGGGAAAAAAGGGACTTTTTTGGGGGGAAAGTGGCATTTCGTAGGATACATGCACCATTTTGAGGGAAAAAAAGATATTTTGGGGGAAAAAACCTCCTGCCAATGCATTCCTCCTGCTCTTGCATTCCTCCTCCCTTCCTCCCTGTCACTAACCTGTGTTCGAATGCCCTATTTGCCACCACTAGCATGCTCACATTTCTGTAGCCAAGTAAACTTCGCCCATTAGCGAAGAACAAATTGCCTTCCACGTAACCGCTCCATCTTCATAATGGTCGTGTGATGTTCGCCTGTACAGGCCTCAATCCAACAGTTAATTACACTGTCTGTGGGATGGTACATATCATATGCAACTGACTGCATAAACCGCACCTGATGTTTATTCTCTTTGTTTGCACAAGCCAGCATATTGATGATGGCGCAAGGCAGCTTCGTGTCTCGACGCAGGTAATACATAGGACATGCAACAACACTTCCTTTTTTGGAGTATAAAATGTAGCATCCCTCTTCGCTCTTGTTGTGACACACCCAGTTTTTGAGATCATTGCAACTTTCCATTTTCTCAACCAGTCCAGGTGGTTAGAAGTGAACATTGCAGTACCCAGTTGTAACATCGGCGTACTTGGTCACATCCAGCGGATTGAATGCAGTGTACATGTTAGATGTGTATGTGCGTGGAGAGCTAGAGTTCTACTGAGGTGAGTTGTTGTTTTTGGCTATGCACACACACATGTTATGAGAATCAAGCATGTGCATTTTGATGAGTTGAACATAGCATGTAGGTTAACGTATCAGAACTCTGCATATAATATACGTCATGCACTTGCTGTAGGATATATCCAGCAGCCGGAAATCTGATGTTGTGTAGCACTTCCCAATCACCAAGTCTGACAGTAACCTATACTGTGCATTACCGTTCAGTCGTCGCCTAGTCGAATTTCTGCCGAAAAGTGTGCATAGAGTGGGTGTTAACTTACAGGCAACGAATCGCCGGGCCTGACAAAATAGTCAAGATAGACGAATCAAAATTGGGTAAGCGCAAAAACCGCAAGGGACGTAAAGTTCACGGCCAGTGGGTTTTCGGTGGTGTGGATAGAAGTGATATTACAAAGTTCTCCCTGGTGCCAGGGGAAAAGAGGAACGCAGCGACATTAGTGAAATGCATTCGTGACTGGATAGTCACGAGGCGAGGTTACAGGAACTTGGACATGCACTGCTAATGTCACATGCAAGTAAATCACCGGAGGGAGTTTGTGTGTAGAGAAAAGAGTAGATTAGTAAACACCCGAAACAAATCAAAGTTGAGGCAGGGCGAGACTTTAAGAGTGCACATGCAAAACATCNGAGTAGATTAGTAAACACCCGAAACAAATCAAAGTTGAGGCAGGGCGAGACTTTAAGAGTGCACATGCAAAACATTGAACGAAGTTGGTGTTCAGTTAGGTACAGCATCCCGTGTTTTGGCAGACGGAAAAAGTCGTGGGTCGGCTACTTGGNGAACGAAGTTGGTGTTCAGTTAGGTACAGCATCCCGTGTTTTGGCAGACGGAAAAAGTCGTGAGTCGGCTACTTGGCAGAATACATTTGGAAAAAAATCACCAGTATGGGCAACGACTTCACTATTTACTGATCCTTGCAGCCGCCATGCACGAGGGGCCTCGGCAGGAAGGCGACAACATCGGCGAAGGAAGAAAAGTACTTTATTTTTTTCATTTTCAGATACAGGCAATGGCGAGTGAAAAAAAGTATGCCTGAGTAGCTGTTTGTGTCAATTTAAAGTGAGAATGGCAGTTGTTGGTTTTCATGTTTAAAATGTTAAAGTGTTGAATGGCNCTGAGTAGCTGTTTGTGTCAATTTAAAGTGAGAATGGCAGTTGTTGGTTTTCATGTTTAAAATGTTAAAGTGTTGAATGGCTGGCTGAATGTGGTATCTATGTTTAAAATGAAAGTTACATTTTTTTTTGCATTAGTTTAAAGTGTGCCTGAGTAGCTGTTTGTGTCGATTTAAAGTGTTGAATGGCTGGCTGATTATGATGTCTATTTTTAAAATGAAAGTGACATGTTATTTGCATCAGTTTATGACCTTTGACCTTGTGTATGGTAGTAAGAGGGAGGTCCATTTTGGACCTCCCGTGCTAATATATATCGTCTCTATAACAACACGAAAGAGCCATCTCACAACTCGTGATTACTAATTGTTTAGAGTTTAAAGTGAGTTGATATTTTAAATTAAGGATCGAATGCGTAATAGGAAATTTTTAGCAACAAGTCACTCTCCGCACTGGGATAGGCCCCGAGAAACTAATGGGAAAAAATTACCAATTGTTTCGTTTTCGATTTGGGTAGCTATGTGAAATGAAATTTTATTAAAGTGTTTATTGCTTGCTGTTTGGTAGTAAGAGGGAGGTCCGTTTTGGATCTCCTTTGCCGATATATATAGTGTCTGTATAACAACATGAAAGACCCAACTCACAACTTGTGATAACTAATTGTTTAGAGTTTAAAGTGACTTGATATGATGTGCATAAGCATAAATAATACACCCATGAAGGCCTTAAAGTTTCCATAAATTACTCACTTTCTTGATAATTTTTTTTTTTAAATTTAAGATAGTTGTTATTCTGGATACGCAATAGGATATATTAAGCAAAAAGTCACTTCCGCATGGGGATATGCCCAGGTAATTAAATGGCAAAGTGACAAATTGTTACGTTTTCAGTTTGGGTATGCCACAGGAAACAATAAGGTGTTTGTCGAAAAATTTTCTAGAGGGAATTGGATTGGTGTGTCGGAACAAATAAGGTTCTATACTAATTTCCACCTTTCAATTTGGATATGTAAATCAAACACTTTTCGATGCCAGTCGTNGAACAAATAAGGTTCTATACTAATTTCCACCTTTCAATTTGGATATGTAAATCAAACACTTTTCGATGCCAGTCGTTTTTCCAATGGATACGCAAAGAGAAACTTCTGGGAAAAAAAACCCAGTAATAACAGGCAGGTTGAGTACGCAAGGAGAAATTTTACATATATATATATTTTTTTTTTTTTTGTGTTTAAGTTGGATATAAAATAGGCGTCTTTTTATGTGGGTTTTGCCGTATCATCGGATACGTAATGTAGTGTTTTTTTAATAATTTGGATACGCAATATGGAATAATCACCCTGAAATAATTGACAGAGAGTGTGGGCAAACTTTCTGCCTTGAACAAAAAGCTCATGTGTGTGGATGATAGCCTCATATGGACAGCTGCGTTGAGTGCTAAATTCGATGGTCAAGTTAGCTTATAAACTGAGGCAGTTAGCAAACTCTCTGATTTCGGTGGTTGGTTAGAGGCTTTGGAAGACAGCACTCTAGTGGTACTGTGGGAGAGACAAAGGTGAACCATGCATAATAAATGCTGTACGACAGTGGCATTGGAAATTTGTATGCTTACAAAACATTAAATTATCTGAAATTGTTAAACATAAGTTGCATCTTGATGTGGTCGCAGTGACCCAGGGCTGGTTGAGTGTAGAATTGCCCGGCAGAGAGTTAATTATGTGGTTCGTTCGGTCGAAGGCCCAGGGGGTCCCGGATACCTCCGTCAGTTTGGAGATGAAGTTGTCACACACTTAATATTACACTTCTTACACACTNCCCAGGGGGTCCCGGATACCTCCGTCAGTTTGGAGATGAAGTTGTCACACACTTAATATTACACTTCTTACACACTTTGACCATGTGGCGAGACTGTAGGACATCTCATATGCCTGAAATATTTTAGAAAAATTGTGGATGGTAATACAGGGAATGTAGCACCCTATGTGTCCCGGAGGACAATGAATCAACGCTCCCTAAGTTTTGTAAAGCTGTTTACTCATGTACTTTATTACATGTTCAGAAAATGGACATGTGAATACTAAAAGAAACGGACCCAACAGTTACGGCTTGCTGATGACCTTTACGTGAAAATAACCAAAGTCAGCATGGTGTTATGCAGATATGTNCCCAGGGGGTCCCGGATACCTCCGTCAGTTTGGAGATGAAGTTGTCACACACTTAATATTACACTTCTTACACACATTGACCATGTGGCGAGACTGTAGGACATCTCATATGCCTGAAATATTTTAGAAAAATTGTGGGCGGTAATACAGGGAATGTAGCACCCTATGTGTCCCGGAGGACAATGAATCAACGCTCCCTAAGTTTTGTAAAGCTGTTTACTCATGTACTTTATTACATGTTCAGAAAATGGACATGTGAATACTAAAAGAAATGGACCCAACAGTTACGGCTTGCTGATGACCTTTACGTGAAAATAACCAAAGTCAGCATGGTGTTATGCAGATACGTNGGACCCAACAGTTACGGCTTGCTGATGACCTTTACGTGAAAATAACCAAAGTCAGCATGGTGTTATGCAGATATGTGATAGCTTTAGGTGAGAATGCAGGTGATACTCCCCTAGGTACAGACAAGAAATCAAAGGTTCCGGTTAATTATGTTACTATTGTAATGAAGTGAGATCAGTCTAAATGATGGTACCGAGGGGGCTCGCGGAACAGATGACCACGCTGCTGGTCTGGCTCATGTGCTGAAGCAAACTGGGCGAAAGGCGTCGGCAATTTCACGACACGTGGCGTGAGCCGACGTCAAACGCCGAATATTAAAACATGACATAAGCACTATGTAACATTATAGCAATGGTGAAAAATTATATAAATTAATGAAAGATATTGGTGACACCCCTGTTGAGTAACAAATGTCTGTTAAGCTTGATATTGTGAAGTTGACTGGGATAGTCACCACACTAAATGAAATGTTGTTATGATGTAGACCTTTATAGGGAGTCTCCCTTTATGGAAACACAATTACCCTCTTATAAATATACATTTGATATATTTTTATGCTTTATTGTGAAAAGTCTCTGTATTTCATTTCCCAAGACGTATTTGTATTTCACTTCCTGCAGTGTTGCCAGGTGGCTGGCTCGTAAAGGGATGGACGAGTCCACCTAGGCAAAGGGGTGTGGGTTGCCATGCTCGATGGCCCTTAATATAATAAAACCCACCCCTGACTGCATCTTTGCATGAGATGAAGTTGTGTTATATGTTCAGAAGAATTATGCGCACTATTAGTTACATTTTGGGGCACTTAGCACTTTAGTTTCGGGGTACAGANGTTATATGTTCAGAAGAATTATGCGCACTATTAGTTACATTTTGGGGCACTTAGCACTTTAGTTTCGGGGTACAGGCCAGCCTACGTCACTTGGTGGTGTGTTATGTCGTATGTCGCGGTGCGAGCTGCTACGACATAACGACCAATGGCTCATGCACCCAATGCTGTGGCTTTGGAGTAAGCATCGTTTCGGATCGCCTACTAATTTAANGTTATATGTTCAGAAGAATTATGCGCACTATTAGTTACATTTTGGGGCACTTAGCACTTTAGTTTCGGGGTACAGACCAGCCTACGTCACTTGGTGGTGTGTTATGTCGTATGTCGCGGTGCGAGCTGCTACGGCATAACGACCAATGGCTCATGCACCCAATGCTGTGGCTTTGGAGTAAGCATCGTTTCGGATCGCCTACTAATTTAATACAAGAGTTACCTCTTGTAGTACATAAAGTAGGATGATCTCTTGAGCCACGTAGAAACCTGTTGGCAAGAAGGTGCAAATTTCGCTCCTGTCAACCTGCACTACGTACTCTTGGCCTGATGTTGTTGATGCGGCCTGGTGCAGTTGATGTGACTGCGGTGGTCAGAGTGGGCACACGGAGCTCGTGGACATGTGGTTCACGTCAATGTTTACTAATTTTTTTAACGCAGATGGTAAGATAATCCAAGAAGAAGATTACAATTTCTGTAATTATATAACAAACTACGCGTGGTTGGCAAAAAGTGGAATGGTTTATTTGTGAAATATTTTCTGTAGCGGCATTGTAAATCTTAGCTATCCAATTTTCTGTGTTCCAGCAAATAACAGGAAATTAAGTTATGTAATTGAATACATTTGTAACTTACAATGAGGTCAGTGTTTTTATCTTTAATTTGCTTAGTTAGCATATAATTTGCTGTTCTTCACATATCTATTGAACATGTAAGTACCTCTTGGGTGTTCTTCTTGAATTCTCTGGTCAGCATTTTAATTTTTCGTTCTCCATTTGTTTCTTAAATATGTAAATAATTTATGTGTATTGTGTATACGATTTCATTAATGTGACATAAAACTCAGCTACTGTGAAATTATTAAGCCTGCTTATTGGGCATATTTTGTAACCTAAGTGTGTTTACATTTGAACATATATACTACATACCTATTGTTGTGACTATAAATTTCCTTTATCTTGTAGTATTGTATTTAGTTTTATGTCACATGGTTGAATCATTACAGCAATACCGACTAAGCAGAATGTTTTTAGTAATTGTGAATGATTTGAGTTTAAAAATTTTGGCAGCTCTTAACAAGGTTCTGGAGAGCAGAATAGGGTGAAATAAGGAGAAAATGTAGCAGTGCCAGAATGCAAGGATGGGGAAATGGAACGGCCCTAATAAAAACCCNTAGTACATAAAGTAGGATGATCTCTTGAGCCACGTAGAAACCTGTTGGCAAGAAGGTGCAAATTTCGCTCCTGTCCTACGTACTCTTGGCCTGATGTTGTTGATGCGGCCTGGTGCAGTTGATGTGACTGCGGTGGTCAGAGTGGGCACACGGAGCTCGTGGACATGTGGTTCACGTCAATGTTTACTTATTTTTTTAACGCAGATGGTAAGATAATCCAAGAAGAAGATTACAATTTCTGTAATTATATAACAAACTACGCGTGGTTGGCAAAAAGTGGAATGGTTTATTTGTGAAATATTTTCTGTAGCGGCATTGTAAATCTTAGCTATCCAATTTTCTGTGTTCCAGCAAATAACAGGAAATTAAGTTATGTAATTGAATACATTTGTAACTTACAATGAGGTCAGTGTTTTTATCTTTAATTTGCTTAGTTAGCATATAATTTGCTGTTCTTCACATATCTATTGAACATGTAAGTACCTCTTGGGTGTTCTTCTTGAATTCTCTGGTCAGCATTTTAATTTTTCGTTCTCCATTTGTTTCTTAAATATGTAAATAATTTATGTGTATTGTGTATACGATTTCATTAATGTGACATAAAACTCAGCTACTGTGAAATTATTAAGCCTGCTTATTGGGAATATTTTGTAACCTAAGTGTGTTTACATTTGAACATATATACTACATACCTATTGTTGTAACTATAAATTTCCTTTATCTTGTAGTATTGTATTTAGTTTTATGTCACATGGTTGAATCATTACAGCAATACCGACTAAGCAGAATGTTTTTAGTAATTGTGAATGATTTGAGTTGAAAAATTTTGGCAGCTCTTAACAAGGTTCTGGAGAGCAGATTAGGGTGAAATAAGGAGAAAATGTAGCAGTGCCAGAATGCAAGGATGGGGAAATGGAACGGCCCTAATAAAAACCCNTAGGGTGAAATAAGGAGAAAATGTAGCAGTGCCAGAATGCAAGGATGGGGAAATGGAACGGCCCTAATAAAAACCCGCCGACCAGCAGCATCGTCCGGTAAGATTCATACTTGCAAAACTCCAGGAGTGACCCGGCCAGGGATTGAACCTGGTTCACCTTGGTGGGAGCCGAGCAGACTAACTGCTCAGCCACAACAGGCCCTAGTAATGCTGAAGTGTGGTTCAAAACCATCAGCTCGAACCCACCACTAGAGCCTAATGCATTAGCGAATACAATCACTGAGAACTACCTATTGTAGAATAAACTTTAACGTAACAGCAATTTTATTATGAGGGTGTGTGATCTGCTACACGTAGCTCCTTTTGTGTTCAACAATATTGGTATGTAGGCTTTTTTTTTNTTATTATGAGGGTATGTGATCTGCTACACGTAGCTCCTTTTGTGTTCAACAATATTGGTATGTAGGCTTTTTTTTAGGAATTTTATAATTTACAAGTATGTATCGGTTTCTATGGTATGTCATTTAAACAGCACACAAAATTTNTTTTTTTTAGGAATTTTATAATTTACAAGTATGTATCGGTTTCTATGGTATGTCATTTAAACAGCACACAAAATTTGAAATAAATTTTTCTGTATCGAACAACAGCTAAGGAAGTTCAGAGGAGGCATTCTCTTATTTGTTAAATGGTATGTTTTTATACTAGGCCTATACTACACAACGGTAAAGCAAAGTCACTTATTTATAACATTTTATAGAAACAGACATGTGCTTGTCATTTTTTGTGAAAACGATGACAACTTTTCTTTTCAAACCATTTGTATGAAAATGCATAGATTTCAGTGGCTTAAACATTAACTGCAAAACCCGAAATGATTGCTTTGTTTTTATACATACAGTGAAGTAGATATCAGCATGATATATAAGGCATACAATATNAAAACCCGAAATGATTGCTTTGTTTTTATACATACAGTGAAGTAGATATCAGCATGATATATAAGGCATACAATATATTACATTTATGTAGGTACTGCTTCCGTAACAGTTAAACATATTTTTTGCATAATAGTTAAATTTTCATTCAAAGGGTTATATGAACAATTTAGGAAAGGCGGTTATCTATATATTTATTTATTGTGACTCTACCATCACTTGACACTTNAGGGTTATATGAACAATTTAGGAAAGGCGGTTATCTATATATTTATTTATTGTGACTCTACCATCACTTGACACTTTTCTTTAACATGAATCTTGGAGATATTTAAAACATGCCTGTGCATAAGACAAACTACAATTGTCATGTGTCGCGATTGTCCGACTAATGTTTGTCTTACAGTGTAAATAGCTAGGGTTATAGAAATATACGAAATTATATTACAATAAAATATTGCTAAGTTTAACAGCCCCGTATTATATTATTACTCGGTACAATTCAGGTCAGATGTTACCATAGTATGTATTGACCGTATGGCAGCATTCACTGAGTATGCTTTGCTTTCTTCAGTTTTACCCCCTTCACATTGCTATCACGTGACACCATGACGTCAGGATGCAGGGACCTCTAGTCATCCATTGGCAGAGCCACTTTTTCTGTCTCTAAAGACCGTGCTGTGGACTAGACTTTAAACTCTACCTATCCTATCCAAATCGTATATATAATTTAATTAATGAAGTACCTTATTTACCTTAGGTATGTCAAATTTCAATTGTAGGTCAACCCCAATATTTACAGGCCTGCCACCAAAGGAGAAAAACTCTCCCAGATCTGCTTTATGTTTAAATATTGGGCAAAATTATTGTTTATAATGTTATTGTAAATTCTTAAAAATAGTTTTTTTTTCCTTTGTAATTCAATTACATGGCATTCAATGATGAAACTTGCAGTGTAATGTGTAAAATATTTGTTGATAGCTGTAGGTCATTAGTACATTATTCTTATACACAGTTGACCAAAAATGATTCAACAGTGTCAAATTACCCATCTTAGGACCACCAAATGTCATTCTTCTAAACCATTGTAGAACATCTCNAAATGATTCAACAGTGTCAAATTACCCATCTTAGGACCACCAAATGTCATTCTTCTAAACCATTGTAGAACATCTCTTTTGTAAATAATGAAATTTACTTGCTGTGACACCTTTCGTTGTCTCAGCAAAATTAATTACCCAAAAGCTTAAGGTTAGCATCAAAGTAATTTATTTCATTATTTGATGGAGCATTAAATTTGTCTCAACCTTCCATGCACACAGNTTTGATGGAGCATTAAATTTGTCTCAACCTTCCATGCACACTGTCACACATTTATTTAAAGAACAAGAAAATTTGACATTTCTCTACTATCACCACAGATGTAACTTTACAAAAGGATTGCATTAAAACAGCTATGTATTTGCAATCAAAATGTCATATGGTGCCTAAAATTAGGCATCCAAAAACTTTTCAAGGGCAAAACATGATTCATAATTAAATTTCCAAATAAAAAAATTTAGGAATACGTATTGGGTAACATTTCCTTTTTATTGCATGTGTTAATAACTCTGTATTCACAACACAGCACTTTGTTTACATTGATTGTTTCATTTGTAATTGAAAATATTACTACATTTATCATCTTATATGAATGTTTTTNAAATGATTCAACAGTGTCAAATTACCCATCTTAGGACCACCAAATGTCATTCTTCTAAACCATTGTAGAACATCTATTTTGTAAATAATGAAATTTACTTGCTGTGACACCTTTCGTTGTCTCAGCAAAATTAATTACCCAAAAGCTTAAGGTTAGCATCAAAGTAATTTATTTCATTATTTGGTGGAGCATTAAATTTGTCTCAACCTTCCATGCACACTGTCACACATTTATTTAAAGAACAAGAAAATTTGACATTTCTCTACTATCACCACAGATGTAACTTTACAAAAGGATTGCATTAAAACAGCTATGTATTTGCAATCAAAATGTCATATGGTGCCTAAAATTAGGCATCCAAAAACTTTTCAAGGGCAAAACATGATTCATAATTAAATTTCCAAATAAAAAAATTTAGGAATACGTATTGGGTAACATTCCTTTTTTATTGCATGTGTTAATAACTCTGTATTCACAACACAGCACTTTGTTTACATTGATTGTTTCATTTGTAATTGAAAATATTACTACATTTATCATCTTATATGAATGTTTTTCAATATTATAACATACTGGTACATGTGTGAACTATGCATAAATCGTGAATGTACTCACTGCAAAATGTGACAACAATTTGCTTGTTTACAAATATTTTTGATGCATAATTCTATGATGAATTACCATATTTGTTTTTACTTTCTATCAAGAATCACCTGCCTATGTTCATATTAATATCGTACATATTTAACAATTACCATGACATACTAATGGTAATTAAATATTTATCTAGAAATGCTGTACTAGTGATTGTGTCCATTTTTGTAGGCATAAACTTTATTTTTGGCTCTGTCCTGCCCCTTTCTTGGCTCTGCATGCCTATCGAGAAACAGAGGCACCAATAAGGCTCCAATTCCCCACAGCACAACTGCCAAATTTTTAAAAACTGAGAATCTCCTGCTCCAGCAGCCTTTACTATGTTGGCATGTAGCTAGAGTGGAAAAGTCTTCTGATAAGTTTATCATCTGTAAAATTATAAAATTATAATGTACAAATACACCGGATCATATTATCAAAATTAATTACTGTTACAGAAATCACACATGATCATATATTCCATACAATACCACAAATTGATTAAAAATGTGATCTACAAACACATTATGAAACACAAATGAATATATTATCATCTAATGTATTGCAATGGCTCATTTTATGGGACACACTTGGACAGTTACTGTCTCCATGCTATCACTTTAACATTGTTTACACCATTCCTCGTGCAACCACCATCACAGCCAACCAGCACAGATTTTCTGTGAACATCTGGGTGGGCATTATAGGTGATCATCTCATTGGGCCGTACTTGATGCCACAATTAACTGGGCACATGTACTGCCAATTCCTACAATTTACATTGCCAAATATCTTCGAGGATGTGCCGCTCACAGTCCGGCAACATTTGTGGTTTCAACACGATGGTGCCCCTCCACATTCCCCAAGAGCTGTACAGTATCACCTCAGCATGGAATTTCCAGCATTGTGGATTGGAAGACATGGGCCTGTTACGTGGCCAGCATGCTCTCCTGGCCTTAATCCGCTAGACTTTTCCTGTTGGGGGTTNTTGGAAGACATGGGCCTGTTACGTGGCCAGCATGCTCTCCTGGCCTTAATCCGCTAGACTTTTCCTGTTGGGGGTTAATCAGGGCTCCGGTATTCAACACACCCATTGAGTTGGAAGAAGATATGTTAGCCAGGGTTATTGCTGCCTGTGACAAGGTTCAAGATACAACAGGTACTTTCGAAAGTGTATCCCAGTCTTTCATAATTTTGGACACTTGGTGTAAAGTTTGCTTATGATTATACACTGGAGAGACAAAAAAACTGGTATAGGCGTGCATATACAAATGACAGAGGTATGGAACCAATCAGAGTAACATGATGCGGTCGGCAGCTAGATCGGTTACTGCTGCTATAATGGCAGGTTATCAAGATTTAAGTGAGTTTGAATGTGGTGTTATAGTCGGTGCACGAGAGATGGGACATAGCATCTCCGAAGTAACGATAGCATTTGGATGTTCACGTACGACCATTTCACGAGTGTACCATGAATATCGGGAATCCGGTAAAACATCACATCTTCGACATCACTGCGGCTGGAAAAATATCGTGAAAGAACGGGACAAACGAGGACTGACGAGAATCATTAAACGTGACAGACATGCAACCCTTTCTCAAATTGGTGCAGACTGGAATTATGGACTGCCCTGCAGGATTCATGGTGTGAATTGCCTCCTGCATACCTTCAGACATTAGTCGAATTCATGCCACGTCGTTTTGTGGCACTTCTGCGTGCTCGGGGGCCCTACACGATATTAGGCAGGTGTACCAGTTTTTTTGGCTCTTCAGTGTACGACATTAAACTAGTAGTGCAATAACTTCAATTTATTTTCTGATTTCTTTACTCCTAACAGTGAGAAGATCCCATCGAACTGTTATTTGTGACTCGCTAATGTAAGACCACACACACAGTTGCGGGAAACCCATTCCACTATGGCATGGTNGACATTAAACTAGTAGTGCAATAACTTCAATATATTTTCTGATTTCTTTACTCCTAACAGTGAGAAGATCCAATCGAACTGTTATTTGTGACTCGCTAATGTAAGACCACACACACAGTTGCGGGAAACCCATTCCACTATGGCATGGTGCGCAGGCAGCCATTGCATACTGGTTGCCTACCTGGCAGGCAGTAACACAATCTCTGTGAAATCAAACATGTAATTTTTACTTGAAAAGGCCAAGAGTTAGACAGGTTTTGCTAAATACATTTATGTTNACAGGCAGCCATTGCATACTGGTTGCCTACCTGGCAGGCAGTAACACTTCTCTGTGAAATCAAACATGTAATTTTTACTTGAAAAGGCCAAGAGTTAGACAGGTTTTGCTAAATACATTTATGTTGCTAATTTTGTCGGTATTCCATAATATCTTGTCAAAAATAGGGAATTTTTCCTGTAACATACTTTTTTTGCAGACATGAGGGTGGCAACACACCCTTTCAAAATGATGGGGGTGGGTTACAAGTACACAACATTCACTTTATTAATAGTTATGGTTTGAATAATTTGTAACCATTACTTAATTTATGTCCCGCAAGTAGTTTCCTAAATATGACAATAAATGATAATTATTTTCTCAAACTTTGGAAGCATCTATCATTCTTGCCATTTGACCTGGATCATAGGTTGCGTGTTGCAATCTTTTTATTTCCACCTCAGGAATAACCTATCAAAATGTATTGGTGTGTTTTATATACATGTTGTATATTCACATGATGTTTAATATTCTGTCTCAGATTGGATGGAGCAAAATGTTGATTTACATAATTACTTTATTTAAATATGACAACCGAATCACAAAAAGAAAAAAAAATTGTGAAATTGATAACAATATAATTTTTAAAGCTTTCCTGCACAGTTTCCTTAAGCAAAAGTAGAAATGTACAAAGTTCTTTATGATGAACTATATTTATTTTGAACTTAAATTCATAATTTTTTTCCGCTGAAATAATCTTGCTTGTGGATGCTCAATGACAAACACAGTTATATTTTTATTATTTGCCCTTGTAAGCACAATTTGAGGGCGTGAATAATAGTTAATGAAGAGTGAAGAGTTTTGGGCGAGGTGAGTATGGAGCAGCACTGGAATGCAAAGGCGGGGAAATGAGAGATCCCCGAGAAAACCTGCTGACCAGTGGCATCGTCCAGCATGAATCCCACTGGCGAAAATCTGGAGCGAACCTGCCGGGGATTGAACCCCGTTCGCGTTTGTGGGAGGCGAGTAGTGTAACACCGCTGCAGTCCCATAAATTATTATGACAAAATAAAGTTAATACTTACAATTTCGACTTGGGCAAATACATATCACAATCTGAGCCAAAAAAAAGCTCTTACACACAAAAATATATAATTTCTTCAATTTATAACCAGCATAAAAGTGACCTTCTAGATGTTAGCTGCGAAAAATTTTCCTATGCCGAACTTTCCCATACGAAAACTCGTTTTGTTCCACACCTGTGTTAAAGTTTATTCTCCTCATGTTAGGAACAAACAAGATTTCTTTTGGTAGATTTTGGCGTAGGGAAAATGTGTGCCATAAGGTGCACTATGGTGTTCCAAAGAGGTCATATTTAAGCTTGTGGTAATTAGATAAATTATATTTATTTGTGTGTAAAAGTTTGTGTTNGACAAAATAAAGTTAATACTTACAATTTCGACTTGGGCAAATACATATCACAATCTGAGCCAAAAAAAAGCTCTTACACACAAAAATATATAATTTCTCCAATTTATAACCAGCATAAAAGTGACCTTCTAGATGTTAGCTGCGAAAAATTTTCCTATGCCGAACATTCCCATACGAAAACTCGTTTTGTTCCACACCTGTGTTAAAGTTTATTCTCCTCAGGTTAGGAACAAACAAGATTTCTTTTGGTAGATTTTGGCGTAGGGAAAATGTGTGCCATAAGGTGCACTGGTGTTCCAAAGAGGTCATATTTAAGCTTGTGGTAATTAGATAAATTATATTTATTTGTGTGTAAAAGTTTGTGTTTTGCTCAAATTGTGATATATACTTGCCCCAGCTAAAATTTTATTTGTGTGGATGGTTTTTTTTGTATACACTTCCAACTGCCACATGACTATTACATAATTCGTCTGCCATTNCGGTGCTTTTTTGTATACACTTCCAACTGCCACATGACTATTACATAATTCGTCTGCCATTTTAATACTGGTTAATGCACATATGTGGGAGCTGTTTGTCAATTGAATTACTATAATACAACGGAGCTGCTGGCTAGAGCTGTGACACAGCTGAAACAATGTTTTTAGTATATTGACATACAAGTGGTTGACAGNTGGTTTTTTTTGTATACACTTCCAACTGCCACATGACTATTACATAATTCGTCTGCCATTTTAATACTGGTTAATGTACATATGTGGGAGCTGTTTGTCAATTGAAATACTATAATACAACGGAGCTGCTGGCTAGAGCTGTGACACAGCTGAAACAATGTTTTTAGTATATTGACATACAAGNTACTATAATACAACGGAGCTGCTGGCTAGAGCTGTGACACAGCTGAAACAATGTTTTTAGTATATTGACATACAAGTGGTTGACAGCTACAGTGTTTACTTAGTACCCTAGGGCTGTGTCAGCTGCTCTGTACAATACAAAACTGTCTTCTCCACTGTACCTCTGCATTTCCTTGATAATAAAATTTTGTCAGTGTTCTTCTTATGAAAAGGGTTTTTTTTGGAAGGGAGGGGGGAGGGGCGGGCATTGCCTCACAAAGATTACTTTACCAAATTATGTAAAAATTAAAATAAAAGCTTCCAGCAATCTAAAATATGGATAAATTAAATTACTTAAATAAAATACCCACAACAACACATTCTCTTGCTCGAAACACATTTGTCAGCATCATGTGCCCCAGCTGGCATCCAACATTCAGATGGCTCACAATCATTACTACCAATGTACTGCTTTTTGTAGTAAACCTTCAATAATTCAGCATACAAATTGAATAGTCAAGTCATAAAATATGGCACCACGTCTTTGATTTTATGGACTTAGTGCAATGGAACTGCCGAGTAATATAAATAGTATATATTTTCAAAAATATTTCATGCCTCTGTTTAAAAGAGGCGTACATCTATTTTGACTATACAATACCAAATAACATATTTGGCAAGCAAAATTTTAAATCTTTATAATAAGCTCCTATGTGAGATAATTATCAGATTCATTTTATGGCATTATCTTTCTGAAAGCGTACACATAATACATATTGCCTTGAGCCTAATGGTTTATTCGNCAGATTCATTTTATGGCATTATCTTTCTGAAAGCGTACACATAATACATATTGCCTTGAGCCTAATGGTTTATTCATGGGTTGGTCAAGTGAAACTAAAATAATTAGGAAGGCATGTATTTTGTTTATTTGTCACTTAAATAAAACTGTAACAACTTACGTATTTAGGGTTGCCAACTGTCCCGTTTTGTACAGGATTTCACTANTTGTCACTTAAATAAAACTGTAACAACTTACGTATTTAGGGTTGCCAACTGTCCCGTTTTGTACAGGATTTCACTAATCGTGGAACCAAAAGAATTATCCCATATGGACATTCGACTTGACGTCATATTTCCCGTATTTCAGAATTTTTAGCAACTAAAACGAATAAACACAGTGTCCGTAATTTACCATTTCCGCTATTACTGATTTAGCTCTAAGGCCAGTTAATCTATGGCAAATGGATAGTTACAATTAATGCCGATAGATGGCATTTTACTACAATAGCGTTGGTGGAAGTAGTGCTTGCTAAAATGTATACAGTTATCTTTCAATTTATGTTGCTATCATTTGTTGACATAGAGTTATGTTTCCAATGCATTGAGTTCTGAAATTAAAAAGGAAAATGTGTGATTCACCTCTGCGAAAAAATAAACTGCTTTGGATATATTTAGATAGATGGGAACTAAATTATCAGTAGCTAGTTCGTAGTAACAATTGATACATAGATAAATATATAATTTGCAAAAGAGGATTTTCTATTTCACACACAATATTTCTATATGCAAATAATATTTTGTTGTCGAACTGCTGCGCCTCCAATCCCTCGCCTCATCCAACGGCTCCCTCCCTCTGGGTCCATCTCCGCCACCTTCAGGCGACACCCACCCTCTACCGCCGAGAAATCGGAGGCCATCTCGGCCTTCCTACACACCACCTTCACGTCCATTCCCCTTCCATCTCACTCCTCCTCGGAGGACGAGGACTACCCCTCTCTCTATTGCTACGCCACCCTCCCACTTCTTCCTAATCGCCCCTCATTTCACCTCACCCCCCGCCGAAATTTTCTCCCTTCTTTCGCACCTCCACCTTTCTGCCACTCCGGGAGCCGACTTGGTCCCCGCCTCCCTTCTCTCGCCATTCCTCGCAAAGTCACAGTTTACCTCACCCGCCTCATCAACACCATCTTCATCCATTGCCATTTCCCTCACCCTGGATGTCCACAATCGTTGTCCCCATTCCGAAANGCCTCATCAACACCATCTTCATCCATTGCCATTTCCCTCACCCTGGATGTCCACAATCGTTGTCCCCATTCCGAAAACTGCCAAATCCTCTGACCTCCCCTCATCATACAGACCCATTTCATTTCTCCCAATCATTTAAAAAGTCTCCGAAAAAGCCATCCACCGCCTCCTCATCCACGCAGTCCCATGCCATTGCCAGTGTGGAACGCATCGTCATGACAGGGTTCTCACAATGCCAACACATGGGCATGGTCCCCCTCGACCTTGCCCAAGCCTTCGACTTGATGCTACATCTACTTCTCAACACCTGCCTCTCAGTCATGGACATCCCACCCCATCTCACACACCTCATCTGCTCGTTCCTGGAGGGTCGCTCCTACCAGGTGCGGGTGGATGTATCACTCTCTCACCCCCGCCACATTCCAGCCAGAGTTTCGCAAGGCTCAGTCCTCAGCCCCCTCCTTTTTGCCCTCTACATCGCAGAGCTGAAAGTCCCTCCCGCCACCCATGTCGTTCAGTATGCTGATGACACATGTCTTATTTCTTCCTCTGTCCACGATAACATGCTCAGCGACCGCCTCAGTCGCGGCCTCACCTCCTTCAACAATCAATTTCATGCCCTCGGCATCGGGCTCAACCACACCAAATCAACCACCATTCTCTTTTCACATCATCACCCCTCTGGCCTTCACCTCCCCCCAAACTTTCAGTCACCCCCATACACTGGTCCCCCACTCTCCATTACCAGGGAGCAATTTTTGACTCCCACTTCAACTTCATCCCGCACCTCGACTCCATCACCACCAAAGCCCGCACCACCATGATTCACCTCGCCCCTGTTCTCCGCCCATCCTCGGGAACTCCCCCCGAGATTCGCCTCACAGTCTTCTGCACATTCATACTCCCTATCATCACGTACGCCTACCCTGCCTTGACCCACATCGCCACTCATACTCTTCGTCACCCACCCACATCCTCTTCTGCTCACTTCGTCTCATTCTCTGTATCCCCCTCCCTGTTCGTCATAATGAAGTACTCACAGCTGCTCACATCCTTCATTTCTACACCCTTCTCGCCAACCTCACAAATCACTTCACCCATTCATGCGCACAACACCTCACCAACTCAACCATCTGCCAACTTGTCAATCCCATTCCACCCACCACTTTTCCTCGCTGGCAGCTTCTCTCCACCGATCACCTGATGTGGGACGCTGATGAGGACCCCGAAGAGGTCGGCCCTGTATGACGATGGCCCCGACCAAGGCTGATGTAACACTGGTCAATCCACACCTCTACGCTCATTGCCTCTAATCNCCTGTATGACGATGGCCCCGACCAAGGCTGATGTAACACTGGTCAATCCACACCTCTACGCTCATTGCCTCTAATCACCAATTTTGTCTTCGCCCAAAAAAGTAACTCCCTTACATGCATCTCTTCTATACTTCGCCCACTTACTCTCTACCACTCCATGCGTGCCAGAACTNCCAGTATGACGATGGCCCCGACCAAGGCTGATGTAACACTGGTCAATCCACACCTCTACGCTCATTGCCTCTAATGACCAATTTTGTCTTCGCCCCAAAAAGTAACTCCCTTACATGCATCTCTTCTATACTTCGCCCACTTACTCTCTACCACTCCATGCGTGCCAGAACTNAAAAAGTAACTCCCTTACATGCATCTCTTCTATACTTCGCCCACTTACTCTCTACCACTCCATGCGTGCCAGAACTCCAAATAGCCGGCATGCCCCCGTTTAGTCACACTGATTTCATCACCCAGCAGCCCACACCATCTCGCTCTACATAAATGATTAGCCCGTAAGTACCTCCTTGTCGGAAGGGCTACACTGAACAGCTACACTGATTCCCTGGGCACAACACCTTCTTACACTGTACAAAAAAATATGTTTCAGACAGTATTAAAACAGTTTTGTTGTAAAACATAGTTTTCCTTGCCCATTTCACTAGATGTCAAATGTTGTGTGTCGAGATGCCGGTAGTGTCCCTTATGGTAAATCTGAAAAAATTGGCAACCCTATATGTAACAAACACCTTGAAGCAAGCACCTCTATAACATAAAAATGCTGAACTTTAAGTAAAAATATATTGAACCAATATTACCCACTATGTCTACTCTATCAGCAGCTCCACCTCACATAGAATTTAACAACTCTTCAATAACATTACCCAATAACTTGGATTTCCTACTATGTAGCACTTGTTTCCACTACCTATAGTTTTATTAATACTAATTAATTTTGTGGATAAAGTACATTATAATGTCTCAAAATTCAGGTATGCATGCATTGCATATTTCAACCTCGTATACCCTCACAAGAAAAGAAAACTACATGTTTTAAAGTTGAAATATTTATTGACAAATGTAACAAGTTATGCATACTTATTTCCAATGTGTGAAATCACTACAAAATACAAAGTGGAACAACAAGGGAAAAAAATTAGCTTTGGGAAATCTCTGCTAAGCATGCCTAAGTTTTACTTCACAGACTAGCCACTGAAGCACATACGGTATTTATTATGTGCATGCATTGTCAAGCTGTTATAAGTTTTAATATATGTGTTTATGTTGGGGGTTATGCACATGGACACTAGTNATGTGCATGCATTGTCAAGCTGTTATAAGTTTTAATATATGTGTTTATGTTGGGGGTTATGCACATGGACACTAGTTTTATAGAGGGCTATGAACCACTATAATTCTGAATTTGATGTGCTCAAATATTTTGGAGCAGTGCTATAGGTATGCATGCATCTGAACAGTCACAGATCTATCTGCCTTCATTGCTACACAAGCTAGTCGCCCAGGACCCAAAATGGGCAGGAAACTGACCATTTTGAAAATAATATTCCAGCATACTCAATAATTATTTACTGTGGTTTGTGTGTATTAATACGGCTGCCAGATTATTCTACATTGCAAATAAATTTGTTACTGTCTTTTTTAAACGAAGTTAATTTTAATGTAGCTCAGAATTTTAACAATATTAATTAAAANAAATAAATTTGTTACTGTCTTTTTTAAACGAAGTTAATTTTAATGTAGCTCAGAATTTTAACAATATTAATTAAAAAACAAATTATTAAAAATTAAAAGGCAACTATGGATCATGGAGTGACAAGTACCATGTTCAGCAAGGTCAAGTATGGTCTCCATGCCTTCAATGGTAACCTGTAATGAATATGAATATCTACAGCAGGTTCCCTCCTGAGGCAGGGTCTGCGGATGCAAAAACAACAAACACTTTTGAACTGCCCGTCAATACAATCTGCTCTCCCTGCACCCAAAAACCACTTCTTTGTTACCAGTACCTCCAATATGTCAAATGAAGTATATTGTCACGAACTGATGCAAGTTGAGCCACCCCAGACTCCAGGCATGATATTCATTTTGTCAGCTTGTAACCGAGTGGTGATTACTCCAGTAGTTTTCCGCAAAGTGTTTTAAGGCCAATTTTACATTCTTGGCGAAACACAAGTATCTCTCTTTAGCATTATTTATTTTTCGAAGGGTATCTCTTGTTCCATAGCCCAGGTCAACATTTCTGGCACCCATCAACTTCTCATCTGATATTTTCAGCTGTGATCCAAAATCTGTTTGGAACTCTGGTTCTATATATATCTTTCGTAGGGAGATCATTATCCTGTTTAGATATTGATATAACAAATGTGCTAGCGGGGTATCTGCTTGAAATTCACGAAGAAATGGTTCCACTTCTGAAGCAACAAACTGAAAGAAAGCCAGTTTTGCACCTTACAGTTTTTCCTTTGTAGCTGCAGACACTACATGAAAGCTTTGGCAGCCAGGTACTTGCTTTGCAGCTTGAAATCCTGCCACACACTTTTCTACATTTGGGAGAATAATAACTGCTCTTTCAGCAACACAATATTTTGCAACCACCTAACGGCACAAAACTTAAGAGGTAAAATTGTACATCCACTATAATGGGTATAGTCTGCTCTACATGCACGAACATTTTTGAACAAATATTACAATTCCCTAAGAAAGCCAACAATGTCCCACTGTCGATTTCATTGCTGCCTTGAAAGCACAGCGAAGTCTGTGGAGCCCACAAGTGCCAATATTGGGTGGTTCTGAACAACTAGGATCACCTGAGGTGAAATCATCCACAAGCTCCCAATGAAATTTCAAATTTACATTTGGCCCATCCATTGATGCTATCAATATTCTGACTGACTTAAGTTCTGAAAGGGCTTCAGAAAATTCCTCAGAAATATCTAAAGCTGATGCATGGCCTAAAAATGCAGAGTTTAAATATCGTGTTGAAACAATGTACATTTTATAGTCCCAAACACTTACAGTGAGATAGAANCTAAAAATGCAGAGTTTAAATATCGTGTTGAAACAATGTACATTTTATAGTCCCAAACACTTACAGTGAGATAGATCTATTTGACCTTTTTGAACTATTTTGTTCATAGACTCGTCAAATCCAACAATAACTTCCGAACATTCGAAATATAANCTATTTGACCTTTTTGAACTATTTTGTTCATAGACTCGTCAAATCCAACAATAACTTCCGAACATTCGAAATATAACGTTCTCAGCTCATCATGAAAGTATGAAGCCAAACCATGTACTTTAGATCTTCTAAACTGTATNCATCATGAAAGTATGAAGCCAAACCATGTACTTTAGACCTTCTAAACTGTATTTTACCTTCAATTAAGCCTACCGGAAACGTGGCCCAAAAAGTTTTACACTTTTTCCAGCTGCTCGCAAAGATGTGTGTGATGTAACTGCGTGAAGGCCCCATATGATTTCTGTTTTTGTAACACTTTCTTTGACTAGGTAGGTATTCATGACTGGTGCTTGAGCTTGATGTAGCATGCTAGTTGCTGGAGCCATATTACATTTAGGACCCTGTATAAAGAAAGATTACGATCACTGCAACAAAATATTTCTGCATGTCTTTATAATTTACTTAATTTCTCTCTAAGGTTCAACTAAATTTTGTTTAATCTAAGCTTGGATGTACATACATAGACGTAAATATTTATTCTACACAAGAATTAATTTTCTGAAAGGTGAACATTTTAAGTCAATTGATTAACTTAATGGATAAATCACAAATATAATTGCTTTTACATATTTAAGTTCTTTTAATTTTTTCGTGCTGACAGCCAATTCTTTGAAAGGAAGGGCAAGTAAACAACATCAACATGGCAATATATATGCTAGGCCACGGGACTTAATGGTAACAGAAATACAAAAAACAAAATACTCTCCAAATACACACAAGCAATGTCTATGGTTATTTTTATAAACGATTGTAGCAAGTGGCATTACACACAAGGTATTGTCCATTTCATATAAGTGGGGTAAAATCGGACAGACAATGTGACCAACCTACTTACTATGTAAACAGTAAATGCTCTCATTTGTAAAGTATTGCATCAGCTGATGAATTGCTGTGGAATGCATGTTGTTAAGTTAGCGATTTTGATGATGGATTTGGAAGAAAGTAGTACTCAGAACTAAAAGTTGTAATTTGAAATTTTAATTATACTTACAACATTTATGGTTTAAGTTATGTTTTAGAAGCAATATTAATTTTTTTTTTTGTATTTAAGTGAATTGACTTTAAAAACATGTTTAGCAATAATGACATAGCATGACGACATGTACGAACAGTAAATGTTTCCAGCCAATGGCTAGCCATGTTTCCAGTTTCCAGCATGGTGAACGCCATTGTTCGTAAGCTTTTTTCTAATCATGTTTGTGTGCATACCTTGTTGGTGTTGTCTTAATATTTTATCGGTAGTTAGTAGTTAATTATTTTGTTTATTCGTTGAAGTAAATGCCATGTAGTTTGTAAAAACTTGGTTAATTCTTTTAATGAAAGCATATTTGGTTGTAGGTACCACTGTAGTGTGTTTTCTTGAGTGAAATGTAATATTATTCAGCACATGTTAACCACTTCGTAAAACTGCTCGTTCCGCCATTTTCCTTTATTGCCGTCTGCAATGAAGCAACACGAATATAAATTATGTTTGTTAGAGTTTAAGTTTACTAGTTTCAGGAAATGTTCGCAGTGTTGGTTTTACTTAATTATTCTGCAAATAAATTATTAAATGCTAGTGCTCTCACTCTCTCATTGGTCGATTCTGGGCGAGGTGTTTGTACTGGAGCAGAAGCGGCCACACTTGGGTGAGCGGAGGGTCATACTGACCATCCGGAGGGGCATACTGGCTGTCCAGAAAAGCATACTGGCATCCAGTAGAAAAACAAAGCCTCCCTCATGTCTCCACAATACCTAGCATCTCAACAACTGCTCCTCGACGAGGCCCGACAGACTCAGTCCCCCACACCATCAGACTGAAATATTGTATCCCAGAAAAAGTAATGTGGAAAACAAAAGAAGGTACAACATGTGTCTGAAAACAAAAGGACTTGATCACTTTCATTAGCATCAAAATGATTAACATGCTAAATATACTCTTCTCTTTATGCCATCTCTTGCCTAGCATATAAATAATCTCAGTAGTCAGGTAAAACATTCTATCTGGAGAGGTATGATTTTGTCATAGTAATCTACATACTACAATACAGACTTAAAAAGTTTTCATTAAAAGTTATCGATATTATCATCAATTAAAAAAAATCAAAACAAGAAGCTAAACGACTGACACATACAAGATGGCATATCAACCACACACAAAAAAAAAGCAAAGAAATAAATTCCTTTTCCCCCAAACAGAGTCACAATTCTGGGGAAGAAGATAAAAGAAAGGATAATAATGAGACAGGAAAATTTTTTTTATTGGCACAAGGATAAGCCAAGAAATGAGGGCGAGGAAGAAGTAGCTCTGAAGGAAGAGTCCAAAAGTTCCTTGAAAACCATTATTCAAGGGGGGGGGTGTTTTTGTTGAAGGGCTCTCCATTACAGACACAAGAGTCCGAAAACACCACTTTAGTGTTGAAGAGGATGGGAGCCACTACCACACTGGTGGGGAAGTACCGAAGCCTCGGCCTCAACAACCCACACTAAAATGGCAGGCAACCTTCCATCCCAAGCATTAGTCTCTGAGGGCTCCAACTGACTGGCGAAGTCCATGTTGGGAGCGGTAACCCTTGATGTTGAAGAATCACCATTCCTCGCAAGCTCAGGGTATCTCCATCTTCCTCCACCAAGGCTCGTATCTGGCCAGTAGATGTCCTGTGGGAGATATCGACCTGCGCCTATTGAAAATGAAAGTTCCGTCGCACTCAGTTGTCCATCACACTCCCACTTCTTGACAGTCCAGCTAATGCCACCCACAGAATCCACCACCAGTTGGGGGAGGGGGGAACTTTGCATCCTTGAGCAGTTCATCCTTAAGCACTCACATGAGGCATTTATATTGTTTACAAATGGAATGTCTTTGTTATGGTACAAATAAAAACCAAGAAGAAGAAAAACATTTTTGCTTCATACTGAGGGCTGTTACTCTTAACACACCCAAAATGAAGGTGTCCAAACAGTTTACAAATCTTACTGCCTCACCATGTTCTCTTGCACCACAAAGAAGAAATGATGCAATTTTAGATTAGGAGTAAAACAGGATGACAGAGGATGGAGAACTTTCAGGAATTTCTTCCCCATCCCTAACCAACCTAAATGTTCACACAACCCAAAAAAGCAAAATGAAAACTATCCAAATCACATAAATTACACAATTACTTTGGACAACTAAATTTTTCCCACATCAAACCAGTAGTACTATTCGCTATAAACATCTTTCTCCCAAAAAAAATGTTAAAAATAAAAGTATACAAGCATCTTCTTAACACCAGATATGTGTAATCCACTAAACTTAAGCAAAGACTTTCCTTCAACATACCAAAACAGCCACAAGTTAGTGTTGCNCCAGATATGTGTAATCCACTAAACTTAAGCAAAGACTTTCCTTCAACATACCAAAACAGCCACAAGTTAGTGTTGCTAAACATTATCAATGATCTAACATGGTCTATCAACCTGCCGAATGAAAATGATAACACAAACTTCTCCCTAATTATCACAAGGGAACAACAAAAAAGGAAAAAAAATGATCTCCATCTTATACCATAACAGATTCTCCATCATCCACATTTGGCACTAAATACATTGCATGCTTCCTCCTCCTCTCGTCCTTAAAGGTAATCCTAACTCTGTCTTTTCTAAGAATTCGGTTAATGGATGCACCGATGGCACTGCTGCCATCAGTGGAGAAGAAACCGTCCTTGGCTGCTCCTCCTGTCTTCTTCGTTTCACCTGCTGCAGACACTTCCACACTAATAACATCACAAAAACAAAAACTAAACACAACAGTAATAAGAACCCCATCTCCAGGACATAAATTGTGTAGTCATTCATAGCAGTGACCCAGGAAAATGTCCCTAACCCCCAGAGGTATGGGTTGCACACCACAACAAACAAAAACAAAACAGATACAAGGGCTAACAGAATAGTCTAAACTAGTAACTGGATTATTCCAATGGGTCCACCAACACCACAAGAACAGCCTTCCTCAATGCTTGTGTCCCTGACACATTTATATGTGGCACCAAACTGGGCCACTCAGGCTCCAGGCAATCTTCAAATGATGGCAAAATGGTTTGTGTGGAGGTGTAATGAGGTGAAAACCTTAGTTTCTTAACCTGCATTAGTAATTAAGTATCTTTCAAGTCCAACCTGCATCACAATTAAGCGTACTTCTACCTGACAATTGAACGCACATAATTTAGACAAAATCTTTGCAGTCTCTCTCTCATAAACAACCTTCAGACATAGGCCTCGAGTACGGAGTACCAAAATACCTAGGAACCTAACACAAACTATCTTCAAAAGTCCTGCAATCCTGCAATGCCCAACCCTGCATGGAAGTGAAGTGATTGTTGTCCACAGCTACGAAAGTAGTGGCATGATTCAAAATATGTGTACTGTTTCTCCATTAAAAAGGAATAGCAGCAAACTCAAGACGATGCCACTCAGACTCAGCTTTAACAATTGGTGCTTTCAATGTAACAAACAGATGCTCTCAAACGCCTGGCAACTACACATTTTGAGATGAAAATAAACATGTACATTTTCTAAAAGGATCGCTAACCGATAACCATTTTTTCCAATACTTATGCCAATCATTTCAACTTTACCAATAAGTTTTATGGTGTTATCACCACCGAAGGTAATGTATGTGAACAGCTTTGGTCTAAAATTTCTACTCCAGCGACGATATGGGTTTGTTTAGAAATCCATGCAGCTAGGAGCATGTGTAATTGTTGAAACAACGCTATCTCCACTTCCTGTGCTGAAAACCCTGAAGTTACGGATTTCTGAAAGGAGTGGAGAAACAAAGTTGCATTTTAAAATTTAGTTTCTATCTTTTTAAACCTACTAGTCATGGCTTCATTTTCCACAAATACTTAGTTTCTTAAACTAGCCACATCATCATGTACATTTAGTACTTGTTATTTTACTTATTTTTGGTTCTATTCACCCTATATCATAAACAGGTCTTCCACTTGACTTGTGATTGCAACATCACAGCACCAATTGGCAAATTCTCCGAGCAAAGTCAGTCCTTGACGCCTCCTGCTTGGAACAGGAGGGTCCGCAAGTTCTTCACCAGCGACATCATTCAATTTGTTTATAAATCGATCAACTGTATGAGCAAAACCCCTAACTGATANGCAAGTTCTTCACCAGCGACATCATTCAATTTGTTTATAAATCGATCAACTGTATGAGCAAAACCCCTAACTGATACTGAAATCCAAAAAATTCGTTTTGACTACGGATTGGAGACCTATCAACATCAAGATATAAGGAAGGGTTCAGACGCTCAACATTACGCGGCTAAGACATTTTGAAATTAAGATAAACTGAAGCTGTATATGTTACCACCTTTTTCAGAAGTTCGAAGTGCACTCCGGCCACCTTTCATACACCAGTTATCGGGGATCTGGGGTCGCCGGCACCACCAATGCCAGCATCATCACTGACATCCAGACATGGAGTATCCAACACCGCTGGTTCCAGGTCATCCTCCCAAACATCCCCACTCTCGCGATGATGATGACACTGTAACACTCCAAACGAGAATTTTAAGTCTTGCTCAACCAGACAAGAATACAAGCAACCCTCCTAACCAGAAATAAAACAACAAACCCCACATTCTTAAGATAAAAGCCTACGTTCTGCATTTCTGTGTCCAACACTTCCTTTCCTCTAAAAATTTTTCTTATCTGATATAAGTTTGGTGAGACAATAGTGTTTGGCCTATACCACCTATGGAGTAGCTTCTCTGACAAATCTTTCTTTTTAACTGGAGTAAACACCAATACCNCTATGGAGTAGCTTCTCTGACAAATCTTTCTTTTTAACTGGAGTAAACACCAATACCTCCTGTCCAACTGGGTACTGGACTGCTCTCTGGTGCAGGTCATACAGGTCCTTGTCCTTCCTCTGCTGGTTCCTTATGTTGTCTGCAGCCTGATGAAGAAGAACTCGCCACTAGTCCCACAACTCAGGATCTCATCAGCTACCACAGGTTGNATGTTGTCTGCAGCCTGATGAAGAAGAACTCGCCACTAGTCCCACAACTCAGGATCTCATCAGCTACCACAGGTTGGTTCAGGTTCATGTCTGACAAGATTACAGGCTCCCTACCATACACTAAAACCAAAGGATTAAAACCAATGCTCTCTTGGCAGGAAATATTATATGCAAAAGTGACCATCCCAATGCATTCATCCCAATCACACTGGTTCGAGGAAACATACTTTGACATCATGGTCGTCAAGAGTCCCATGAAGACACTCCACCACCCCGTTACACTGTGGGCAGTAACCCGTCGTCATAGTTCCCCACACATCCATGAGACACAGTAACTCCTTCACAAGCCGCGAGCAGAACACCTTTCCTCTATCAGTAATGATGGACCGGGGCACTGAATGCCANACAGTAACTCCTTCACAAGCCGCGAGCAGAACACCTTTCCTCTATCAGTAATGATGGACCGGGGCACTGAATGCCAACAATCACCTGGTCTAACAGAAAAGCTGCGACGTCCATTGCATTCCCAATCGGAACCACTCTGATTTCTGCTCACCNACAATCACCTGGTCTAACAGAAAAGCTGCGACGTCCATTGCATTCCCAATCGGAACCACTCTGATTTCTGCTCACCTTGTCGCATAATAAAAATCAGTCTAAACCAAATTATTTCCTCTGTAGGTTTTTAGAACGGTCCTATGAGATCTATTCCTAGTATCTCGAATGGCTCCCCCACAGGTAATGGGCTAAGAATCCCTGGTTTTTTCTAGGTTGGAATTTTTTGTCTGACAATTGCGGCAACTTCTGACATACTTGCGTATCTCTTCAACATGTTCTCCCAATAATACCTGCGATGTATCTTTTCAGTGGCCCTGGCTACACAAAGAAGACCACCAACAACAGGGTTATTTTGACACTCATTGAGAACCTCTGACTTGAAATTTTCGGGAATGACTAACAGCCACAAAAGTTCAACAGGACTAAAGTGCTTTTTATACAATACCCCATTGATAAATGAGAAATTCTTAACTCTCCTGACAAATTTGGTATCTACACATGTAGGTTTCTTGACCTCCTCAACGAGTGGCCTTAACTAAGCATCGCCGTGCTGCATCTTTGCTAGGTTGACATCCTGGAAAACGAACACTGGTAACTCAAAGTCCTGTCTTCACCATTTATGGTACCTAGGGTCACAGCATTTCTGCTCATATNGAAAACGAACACTGGTAACTCAAAGTCCTGTCTTCACCATTTATGGTACCTAGGGTCACAGCATTTCTGCTCATATTGTCCACATGCTTGTATTTTCCCACTTGTGTAACAGATTTAAAAATCACACTCCATCATATTCAGTGCTAATAGTGTTAAACGACCAGAACTAGGTACATTAATTTTTAACCGTTCCATATAGCACAAGCTATGATGGTCAGTTATCGCATTTAATGGCCTCAAATAGACGTAGGGTCTGAACTGATCCAAAGTGAATACTAGAGCCAGGCACTCCAAATGAGTTATCAGATAATTTGCCTCTGCTGGTGTCAGAATATGGCTAGCAAATGCTACGGGCTGAAGGTTCCCCTCTATCTTTGCATTAGGATAGCACCTACACCTTGATTACTCGCATCGGTCTCGATGTGCTGGTTTTCTTGGAAGTGAATTTGTGATGAGACAGTAGTCAACCTTTTCTGAAGGGTACGAAAAACTAATTATTATCCATTCCCCCACACAAAAGGTTTGTTTTTATTCAGCAGCATTGTCAGTGGTTTGGCAATTTGAGAAAGGTTTCTTATGAACTTCCGATTAAAAGAGGCTAACCCTAGGAAAATCCTAACTCCCTTCTGGTTTTTGTGGTAAGGAACTTATTGACTACCTCCTCTTTATTAGGGTTAGGTCTTATCCCTGAAGGGTCCACAAGGTGACCAAGCACATCTGCCTTTTGGTAATCAAATAAATACTTAGCAGGTTTCAGGGTAAGGTAATTCCCTTAAAAATGCTGAAGCACCCACTCCAGGTGTTGCAAATGTTGTTCGAAGGATTTTCCAGCTATCATAATGTCATCCACATATACCAAACAGTTTCCTCACTTCAAATCCACCAATGTCTTGCCCNGGATTTTCCAGCTATCATAATGTCATCCACATATACCAAACAGTTTCCTCACTTCAAATCCACCAATGTCTTGCCCGTGTGTTGTTAAAATAAAGCAGGTGCAGTCTTTAGCCCAAACAGTAGGGTTTAAAAACAAAAAATTCCATAAGGGGTTACAAACTAGGTTTTTTCCTGGTCCTCCATTGCAATGCGAAGCTGGCATTAACCTGCATTCTTGTACATGTGGGTAAAATACTGTTCTCCCATCAGATGGTTTAGAAAATCATCAATATAGGGAAGTGGATACCTATCGCCCTTCAAAACCTTACTAACCTAACCTTATGATATTCCATTCAAAAACGAAACTCCCCATCCTTTTTCCTAACTAGCACAACTGGCGAGCCCCAACTAGTCTCGCATGGATGCTCAATCCAATTCTGAATATGCCCTTTCAAAATATTGTGTATAACTTTTATTTTGCCTCTTGATACTCAAAATGGAGGGATGCTAACTGGAGGACTATCCAGTATATCCAGTTTCACAACTTCCTCCTGTATCCGACCTATTTGGTTAGGCCTCCAACTAAAATAAGACGCAGATTTGTGTAGCAAACTAACCAGTTGATTTTGCTATTGGGGTAAGAGGTTAGGGTTAATGTCCAATCAAGACTCATCAAAGTCCCCATTCATTGCTGGGTGAAAAAAATTCGCAATTACCCCTACCTGGTCCTCTTTAGTAGACTCAAACCTGTCCAGCATATCCAACTTTATTCTACAATGAAATATCACCTCCTGATTTGTTAGATTAGTCACCCACATGGTTCTGCGATGTTGTATTCAGGGCAGCCCTAGGGGTTAGAATCAAATACTTGTCATCTAGGTACTCCACAGATACCAAAAACACCTCAGCTGATAGCCCATCACATTTTATAACAACTCCCATCTTCTGATGGCAGCANACTCCACAGATACCAAAAACACCTCAGCTGATAGCCCATCACATTTTATAACAACTCCCATCTTCTGATGGCAGCTAGGGGTTATCTTGAAATAGTCGCTAACTGTGACAAAACAAAAATGGAGAGCTTCACTCTCAGGGACTTCCATAAAGGTCAGTTCATACTTCAGCAGTTCCTTCTCAGAGGATTGTGGAGCCCTACCTGAATGCTTGCCGACAATAGTTTCCTTACTGGGTCCCCTAACTGGAGTCAATCAAATCAAAGTAACAATTCTGCCTAACCGCCTCACCAAAGGCCCCCAAAACTCAGTTCTGCCACGTAAAGGGCCAAAAATTCACATCCCGGAAGAATTATTTTTACNACTCCACAGATACCAAAAACACCTCAGCTGATAGCCCATCACATTTTATAACAACTCCCATCTTCTGATGGCAGCAAGGGGTTATCTTGAAATAGTCGCTAACTGTGACAAAACAAAAATGGAGAGCTTCACTCTCAGGGACTTCCATAAAGGTCAGTTCATACTTCAGCAGTTCCTTCTCAGAGGATTGTGGAGCCCTACCTGATTGCTTGCCGACAATAGTTTCCTTACTGGGTCCCCTAACTGGAGTCAATCGATTCAAAGTAACAATTCTGCCTAACTGCCTCACCAAAGGCCCCCAAAACTCAGTTCTGCCACGTAAAGGGCCAAAAATTCACATCCCAGAAGAATTATTTTTACAGGGGCATCTGTAATCCTCACTGGGTGCCTATAACAGCATTTACCAAAATGGAACCCCAAATTTATCATGTAAAGTACAGCCTGACTTTGACCAGTAGCCCCTGACAGCACCTTGGGCTCTGCTTCTTTCCAGTACTTATTCTCTAATAAACAACTGTCCACTACAGATACAGCAGCACCACTGTCCTAAAATATGGGAATTTCTTTTCCGAAAATTTTTGTCTGCCAGGAGAGCAGCCCATCTCTCAGCTTTAACAAGACTATCTGTTTTGAGGTGAACCATACCCGACTACCTGGTTAACTTTACCTAGTATTCCTAGATCCCTTGATGTTTTTGAATGCAAAAACATATTATATATCCAGGCTTCCCACAAGAAAAGCACAAAGGCTGCCATCTCTTGTATGACTTGGCCGAAAAACTCTGGTGTTATTGTTTCATGCACCTTGTCCTTGTTGATTTGAAATCGACTACCCCTTACGCATGTTACCCTTCCACCCAAAGCCTGATCTGTAATAATCTGGCCTCCTTTATTAACCACTCTGATTCACATACCTAGGTGGCCTATGCAGTCTAAATTCTTTCGCTTTTCTCACTTTCTCACTATGAGAGATAAACTGTTTAACAAGAGCATCTATGCTCTTCTGCAAGTCCTCAAATACCTTACTGTTAACTCTAAAGGGGGCAGGGGTACACACACAGTTGCTTCAAGTGCCACTATGACAGCCACTGGATCAGGGTCACTTTTCCCACCAAACATCAGCAATCTGTTTCTAGCGTACAACCGCCCAGCTTCTACCTTCCTCAAATTTGACCTGAACTCCTCGAGTAAATGATTTTTGAACAACAGCTTATGCTGTACAATGTCGGGGTTTAACCCTCTTAAAATTAATTTTATTTTCTGACTATCCTGCATCCCTGGATACAGCTTATTGCATAGACTCAATACATCATATAGGAACTCCTCAACACTTTCCTGCTTCTTCTGCACCGTAAGTTTTAGCCTTAGCTCAATATTGTCCGACTGCAGTACCTGCACAAATGCTTCCGTTATGGCAGTTGACAATCCTGCTAAGGTTTTTGTATCCACTAACTTCTACTTTGGACTCTCATACCACTTTAATGCTGCTCTCTTCAAGAATGTAGGAAAATAATTCATGCACTTGGTGTCATCCCAACCATTTGCTTTTGCAGCTAGTTTGAATTCTCTCAAATAATCATCAACATCCTCATGAGATATACCAGAATATGTTACTGGGTTAACAAACATGCAAGAGTGCTCTATGTCCTCCTGTGTCACTGCTTCTCCTTGCGACTCTAATAGAGTAATTTCCGATTTGCTATCAATTGAAAAATCGCTGGAATCTATCCTATCAAGAACTTCAGGTGGTCCCCAGTCTTCAGCTGCTAAGTAAAATCACTAAAAACTCTAATTCACTGTTTTCAGAATCACTCAATGTGTCAGCTGGTTCAGCACCATTCAACTCCAGTATACTGCGCACTTTCTCCCTTATCCTTTTACTTTTCCTAACATGCATGAACTGGTTTTTCAAGGAGAAATTAAATAAAAAAATTAAAATTAAACAGAAATACAGAGCCACACAATGCTATTATACCACTCAAACTAGGTTTAGGCTAACTACGTAGTATTTGAGCCCCTTACAGCCCCTTGAAGTCATACTATACCAAAACCTTAAAATAAAATTACTATAAATAAATTAACTTAAAATCAGACAATAGTAAGTGCACTAAAAAAATACCTTAATTCCAAGTCAACTACATTTCTCTAAAAAAAAATTACAGCCTCCACTGTTTCGTGTTCGTACGGACAAAGTACAAAAAAAAACACAACCTGGCTGAAATTCAGTCCTGTCAAATAGGATTTCTCTGACTTTTTCTGCTGGACACGATCCACCAACAAATTAATATGTCAAGGGTTGTTTCCAATTACAAAATAGTCCCTATACCATAAAATCCATTGCTGATGTTGCCAACGTTGGTTTTCAATCTTATGTGTTCTGTGTGAACCCAAACACTTGGTCTCTTGCAGAATCAAAATGTACGGTAGGTGTTTTTTCAAGGCAGTTTCTTTAAAACACAAAACACAGGTTTTGTCAATTTCCATCACTTCTTCTGCTTTTACTTTCAGTACTTCTGTTATCCAATCCGTAGACTCTTCAGTGTGACCTGTAGGTTAGTGCAGGTCAAGTAGTTTTGTTTTTTAGACAGAGACTTTAGGCTGCAGCAAATATAATATGGTTGGAATAAAACTCATCATACCCATTTCCATCAGCCATTTACTGCTTATGATTGAGTAGATATTACAAACAACGCCACCACAACAGGAAGTAAATTTGTAGCCAACTGCAACACCTACTTTCATGCTAAGATTACAATTGAATAAAATTTACCAAATGCCATACCAATAACCAATACATAATCTTCATTGATTTTACACATATAAGTGACACCAAATATCACTTTAAAAGGCGTATTAAAGAGTTTGAGGTTTATAATAATGTTTCACTTCAGTTACCAGGGACCCTCATTGATGTTGTTATAATAACATGATAAGTAACTACTGCGGTCATCTAGTTAGTTTTTTCTCTTTGGTTTGTACTGTTTGGTTCTTTGAATATATTCATTCGATCACTACTCAGTAATTAGCATGGTAGTTTCATTTTAGGTTATGGGCCCAGACCCATAATTCCAGTAAAAATAAACATTAGAGACTGTATTTCTCGCGACGGTATACGACAGTGATAGAAGTTCGTAGTGATACTATTTGTATTCGTGTAAGCTGTAAATGTAGCATCGAACTATCTAGTCAATGTACTTAAGTTGAAGGGTCGGGAAAACTACAATGAGTGGATTTTCGAAGTGGAGAATTTTCTAATCCTGGAAGGTACATTCCATTGCATTAAACCAGTTACCAGAAAAAGTGTAGAAGCCGCAGATGATGCGAAGACCAAGGCTAAACTGATCATGACCATCGACTCGACATTATTCGTTCATATTAAGAATGTGACGACCTCAAAAGAACTGCGGGTCAAGCTGAAGGCTCTATTCGACAATGCAGGTATTTCTAGAAGAGACGTTTACTGCTGAATTTAATCTCGATTCGCCTANTCAAGCTGAAGGCTCTATTCGACAATGCAGGTATTTCTAGAAGAGACGTTTACTGCTGAATTTAATCTCGATTCGCCTAAAGCAGCAATTCTATGACGTCGTATGTAATACAAATGGTAGAAACCGGTCAGAGGTTATGTGGGACTGGGTTTGACATCAGTGACGAGTGGATCGGATGTTTATTGCTAGCCGGATTGACGGAAAAATATTCCACTATGATTATGGCCATTGAGTATTCAGGAATTCCCATCACAACAGACGCCATTAAATCGAAGTTGTTGGATATGGAAACGGATGTGAACGTAAAATANAATGTGACGACCTCAAAAGAACTGCGGGTCAAGCTGAAGGCTCTATTCGACAATGCAGGTATTTCTAGAAGAGACGTTTACTGCTGAATTTAATCTCGATTCGCCTAAAGCAGCAATTCTATGACGTCGTATGTAATACAAATGGTAGAAACCGGTCAGAGGTTATGTGGGACTGGGTTTGACATCAGTGACGAGTGGATCGGATGTTTATTGCTAGCCGGATTGACGGAAAAATATTCCACTATGATTATGGCCATTGAGCATTCAGGAATTCCCATCACAACAGACGCCATTAAATCGAAGTTGTTGGATATGGAAACTGATGTTAACGTAAAATATCGTAATGAAGTTAGCAGCGCATTTGTGAGTTCGCAGAAGTGGCAACCTAAGAATAATGTCAAGGCAGGCGGAAGTAAAAACGGAGGAAATGCCAAAGCACATGTCAAATGGTACAAATGTAAACAGCTCGATCATTACAAAAACCAGTCCCCAAATGATTCTGGTGGCTCAAATGACAAGAAGATGTTTCGTAAACAAACAAACGCATTCAGTACAGTGTTTCTAAGCGGGAATTTTGGCAAAGATGAGTGGTACATTGACTCGGGTGCAAGCGTGCTCTTGACGGATAGTGAAAGTTGGATTAAGAATGCTTCATATCTAGAAAATAAAGAAATTATTGTTGCAAACAATAATAAAGTTCGGGTTTTGTGCACCGGCGACGTCGATATTGTAACGAAAACTGAAGAGTGTGAGTTTGAGGTGCCAGTGAAAGGCGCATTCTGTGTACCAGATTTAACGACTAATCTATTGTCCGTGAGCCAGTTAATTAGCAACGAGAATAAAGTACAGTTTACCGGGAAAGGTTGCGCTGTTTACAATGCAAATGGTGTTTTAGTGGCCACATCTTCATTAATAAATGGAGTTTACAACTTGCGAATGCCAAATAGTGTACTGGCTGCATCCGTGGTTTCTGCAAACACATGACATCGCAGATTAGGTCACATAAATAGCAACTATTTGAATAAAATGAAAACTGCCACATAGGATACTGACCTTGATGAAAAAGCTGACATAAATAAGTCATCTTGTGCAGTTTGCTGTGAAGGTGAGCAAGGTCGACTGCCTTTTGCTCATGTTGGTTTAAGAAGTAATGAGATACTCTGAGTAGTTCACACAGACATTTGTGGACCTATGGAGAAATAATCCATTGGTGGTTCTAAATACTTTATGCTGTTTGTCGATTATTATAGTCACAAGATATTTGTATATTTTCTAAAATACAAAATCAAAGCCTTGACTTGTTTTAAGGAATTTAGAGCAAAAGTGGAAAATGAAACTAACAAAGGAATCAAAACATTGAGAAGTGACAATGGAGGTGAGCTTTCAAATAAACAATTTGATACATACTTGCTAAAGGAAGGGATTAATCATCACAAAACAAACTCTTACACACCAAAGCAAAATGGATTATGTGAACACCGTAATCGCACAATCGTGGAGAAAGCGAGGTGAATGTTGTTTGACATAAACTTAGGCAAATATTTTTGGGCTGAGGTGACAAACACAGCTGTTTATCTTCAGAATCGAATTGTAGCATCGGTGCTGGATGGAAAAACGCCATTTGAAATGTGTCATCATCATGGATGAAGAAGCTATCATACCAGTAAATGAGAGCACATCTAATGCTGAACAAAAAGAAGAACATTTAGATTCAGTGGGAGACACTTCTGCAAAAAATTAAGTCAGTGGTAGAATCATCTGATGAATCGTATATAAAAAGTGAAGGTGAAGACACTGATGATACTACTGAAACGACTGAACCAGAAAACAGGCCGATGAGGAGCAGAAAGAAACCCGATCGTTTAGGATTCTCAGATATGTGTGTTGATGAAAATGTATTTGATGATGCGAGCAGCTTATCTCCAGAAGAAGNATCTTCAGAATCGAATTGTAGCATCGGTGCTGGATGGAAAAACGCCATTTGAAATGTGGACAGGAAGAAAACCTGTCATAAACCATCTGAGCATATTTGGCAGTACTGTGATGGTTCATGTAGCAAAGGAAAGAAGACAAAAATGGGACAAGAAGTCAAAGAAACATATATTGATGGGATTTCCAGAAAATGTCAAAGGTTACCGATTTTAGAACCCAAGGACTAAATCTATGACAACTAGCAGAGATGTCATCATCATGGATGAAGAAGCTATCATACCAGTAAATGAGAGCACATCTAATGCTGAACAAAAAGAAGAACATTTAGATTCAGCGGGGGACACTTCTGCAAAAAATTAAGTCAGTGGTAGAATCATCTGATGAATCGTATATAAAAAGTGAAGGTGAAGACACTGATGATACTACTGAAACGACTGAACCAGAAAACAAGCCGATGAGGAGCAGAAAGAAACCCGATCGTTTAGGATTCTCAGATATGTGTGTTGATGAAAATGTATTTGATGATGCGAGCAGCTTATCTCCAGAAGAAGNGATCGTTTAGGATTCTCAGATATGTGTGTTGATGAAAATGTATTTGATGATGCGAGCAGCTTATCTCCAGAAGAAGCACTAAAAGGACCTGAAAAAGAGCAGTGGTTAAAGGCTGTGAATGTAGAACTTAAGTGTTTTGATTATAATAGTGCGTGGGAGTTTGTAGATGCTCCAAAAAGTGGTATGGTTGTGAAGTGCAAATGGGTTCTAAGAAATAAATATGACAATGATAATAATGTTCGTTATCGTGCTAGGCTCGTGGCGTGTGGTTATATGCAAAAACAAGGTGTAGACTATTCAGAGACATTTTCACCTGCTGTTAGGCGTACAACACTGAGATTGTTATTTCCATTATCTGCCCAGTTAGGTTTAAATATAACACATCTTGACGTAACTACGGCTTACGTGAATGGGGAGCTTCAGGAAACAATTTATATGCAAAAACCAGATGGTTTTCCTGTAACAAANTAACTACGGCTTACGTGAATGGGGAGCTTCAGGAAACAATTTATATGCAAAAACCAGATGGTTTTCCTGTAACAAATAGTTGTGAAAAAGTACTTAAATTAAAACGGGCCATTTATGGCTTAAAGCAGTCTTCAAGAGCATGGCACAAGAAGGTCGATGAGTGTCTCATCAAAATGGGTTATAAGTGTTCTAAGATAGTCTTGTTTGTATACCAAAAATAAGAATAGTCGCAAAACAATTGTTACACTTTATGTCGACGACTTTTTTATTTTTCTAATGATGATAATGAAAGTACGTTTTTAANTTTTTATTTTTCTAATGATGATAATGAAAGTACGTTTTTTAAAAATGCATTAGAGTCGCAGTTTAAAATCAAGGACTTAGGAGAAGTTAAGCAATGTCTTGCAATGAGCGTAAATGTAGACAAACCTAAAGGTGAAATTATTTTGACTCAAAACTTATATAGACCAATTATTGAAAAAATTCCATATAACAGAATGTAAAATTGCAGATACTCCTTTAGAGGCTAAATTAAATATTAATAAAGAGGAAAATTGTAAAGACCAAATGCCATAACAATAGCTTAATGTAAGTCTTATGTATTTGGCGGTTTTAACTAGGCCTGAAATAGAATTTGCGATTAGTTACTTAAGCCAATTTAATAACTGTTATAATCAGGAAATATGGTTGCATGCTAAACGAGTGCTGAGGTACTTAAAGAAAACAAAGTGTTTTGGTCTCAAATATAGAAAAAACGGAAATCCACATTTAGANAACGAGTGCTGAGGTACTTAAAGAAAACAAAGTGTTTTGGTCTCAAATATAGAAAAAACGGAAATCCACATTTAGAAGGGTTTGTTGATGCTGATTGGGGAAATAATGTTGTAAATAGGAAATCATACACTGGCTTGTGCTTTTTATTGGCTGGGTGTGCAATCTCATGGGAAACAAAGAAACAGAAAACTTTAGCTTTACCAAGTATGGAAGCAGAATACATGGGTGTCACAGAAGCTTGTAGGGAAGCAATATATTTTCTCAACTTGTTGTGTGAAATAACTTGGGATCCATATCCTATAACTGTGTTTCATTACAATCAAGGGGCACTTAAACTCTCTGTAAATAATGTTTACCATAAGCGAACTAAACACATTGATGTGCGCTATCATTTTTGTAGAGAATGTGTCAGTAATAAAATTGTAGAACTGAAATACTTGGAGACAAATGAGATGCCAGCTGACTTGTTAACCAAGAGTTTGAACACTGTTAAACATTATCACCTCATGAATATGTTGGGTATTCAATTTGTTTAGATTTTATGTATAAATTAAATGTGTATACTTATTTGATATAGTGGGGGTGTTGTTATAATATCATAATAAGTAACTACTGCTGCAATCTAGTTAGTTTGTACTCTTTGGTTTGTCCTCTTTGGTTTGTACTCTTTTGTTATTTGAATATATTCATTAGAACACTAGTCAGTAACTAGCACGTTTGTTTCATTTTAATACAAATACTACTAACATTTAACAGGCGGCACCGCATTCTAAGAAGTAATAAGTACCTAGCACCATATTACTTCAAACACGCTGCTGTATTTACTAAATGCATTAATAAACGTCCCTATACATTTTTAGATCAATTAAACACGCAAAGAATATATCAAATGGTCGGTAGCCACCTTTATGTAATTAAAACCCATGGGTACTTTTTAAACTGACCTCCAGCTCTAGAAGCAATATAAATTGCACTTCGACTAAATGTTGAATAAAAGGAACTGCCATACAATTTATCAAGGTATTATTAATACACACTTTACTGCAGCTACAATTATTTTACTAATGTTACAGTACTCATTTAATAATTGTACACATCATGCAAGTAGAACAAATTGATTTCAACCAAGTGCAACAAATTGAATGACCACAGCACAGTTGAAAGATTGTTCTCCGATTTACGAGGTAAAGTATTCACGGAACAATCCTCGCACTCCATGTGTGGGCCAATAAATTAGTTGGATATTATCTTGTATCTTTTGCGAAAAATTTTGATGAGATTCACCACAACCCCATGGTGTTAACGGAAACCAGGACTTAACAAGGACATGTTTGATGGCCGCTTGGAACTGTCCATGGTTTCGTAAGCGCCGATATTTCTCACAAAATCCAATTAAATGGTATCAATCACAAATGCAGTGACTTCTTCCAACACACATGCAATCTTTTAAAAGTGCATGCGCAGACAGTTAATAATATTATTAAGTGGCCTTTGCCAAACGCTCTTTCCATACAAAATATGCATCCAATACATTTAACAGCTATTCCACTTCACTCGTGGACAATGGCTCTCCATAGCCTGGTAATATTAATTTTCAACAGCGGACATTTGCAAACATCGGTTCGTAGACCCGAGCCCCGACTTCACCGGTGGTGGACAACCCTGAGTCGTTGGCTAGTGATAAATTGTTGGCCATCAAAGTGCTGTAGACCACCTACGGTGCCACGACCGACACACAGTCCTCATCCGATGATAGCCAACTCGCCACTGACTTCACACAAAAATGCCCCGAAGAGCTAGGCCTCTTACCCCGACGCATGCTCCCATGGCAACAAATGTCACAGCAAACAACACGCACCTCAAAGACATTTCACTCTGTCACCCCTTCCTACTGGATGCATGAGGCACTAATCACCACTCTCGATGGATCAGTGGACAACAGTGAACATTTTTAAGCAACAGTGTGGCGTGCATAATTTTTATGCACATCACAGCCTCCCCCCTGAAAACACATCTCCTACAAACTAAATCATAACCACCATCCATAAAACACTTTTCAGGCAACATAAGGTGATACTTCATGTGGTTTAATGACTACAATTCACATGACAACAAACAGTGACAAAAATCCATTTAGAAAACTAAAGTCAAAACCTTCCCATAAAATAACTAATTACCCCAAGAAGAAACAAATAATAATTATGCTAGACAATAATGGAAACTCTAAAAGACCATATATCACAGTTGCCACAAACCATCACCCAGGTTACCATTACAAAACTGCCTTAAGAACTTTTGGCATGTATGGTTTTACAGATTATATATGGGCCTTTGTAACCACAAATTTGCTCTTGGGCTATACTAGGTTCATAGTCACTGGCATTAGAAATGCTTGCACTCTATAATGTCCATAATACGCAAGTGACAACTTAGCAGATTGAACATATGCTTTCTTACACATGGTCACATTTCTACAGACCACCAGATCTCCTACATAGATATAACAAGGTATCCTAGCTTTGTTGTAACGTGTCGACATTTTATGATATGCATTCAGGAGATAGAAGTAGGCCTCCTTACAGACCTCAGGGNAGCTTTGTTGTAACGTGTCGACATTTTATGATATGCATTCAGGAGATAGAAGTAGGCCTCCTTACAGACCTCAGGGTGCGACTTTACATTGCAATCAACCGAAAGGGCAGATACACTTCCCAAACACTCAGCAATGGGTGTGGAGTCTCGCACCCAATCATAACCATGGCTGGTGACTTGCCAGTGGTATCATGTGGGAGAGAATTCAGCATCACATTCAGGAGTGCCATGTGCTCATCCCAATTCTGCTCTTACCATAATGGTAGATCGCGAGGAGCCTCTTAATCTACTTGTTTACCAGCTCTACTAGGTTTGAGCAAGGGTAGTACAGGCTTATGTGAACTTGCTGATGCCTCAACTGAAGCACNTGTTTACCAGCTCTACTAGGTTTGAGCAAGGGTAGTACAGGCTTATGTGAACTTGCTGATGCCTCAACTGAAGCACAGATCTTTCATAACTTTTCCAGTGAAGTACATCGCATTGTCCGAAATAAGTAACTCTGGACTCCCAGACAACTTGAAGATTTCATTTTCCAACATCCTGGATATAGCTAATGCCTTTATATACCTCATTGGCATAAGTACACAGAACTGTGTAAATCTATCCANTCCAACATCCTGGATATAGCTAATGCCTTTATATACCTCATTGGCATAAGTACACAGAACTGTGTAAATCTATCCACCAATATCAAGAGACAGTTATTTCCTATGGTCGACCTAGATAATGTACCAAACACGTCATTGTTGACACACTGTCATGGCCTCACTGGTGACTCCACTGAGTAACTTCCCATCTTAGTGTTCACATGTTGCTTGGTGCACTGACATTCATAGNTGGCCTCACTGGTGACTCCACTGAGTAACTTCCCATCTTAGTGTTCACATGTTGCTTGGTGCACTGACATTCATAACACTTACTTACATGGTCGACGATATCCTTATGCATTGACAGTTAGTAAAACTCTTTCCTTATCTTAAGTTCTGTTTTTGGTTGCCACATATGTGTCCGTACTAGCGTATCATGGAAATATCGAAGAATCATCGGTCTGACACTACCTGATACCCACACCTGCTCTTCCCCGGTTTTTGCACATAGTAGATTACACCCTTCACAACTTAAAAAAGTATTATTTCACCCTTCTGTATCCTATCAACCAGTTTCTTTGTCTCCTGATCATCTTCCTGCCATTAACATATTATAAAAAATGGCTGAGGAATCAGCCGCAGGACATGACACAACTCACTACTACTAACATCTTCGGGACCCTCAGAAACATTGAACTCCACTGGATCGTACATGGAGAACATAGTATCGCCAACACAGGCAAGTAAAATATTTTTTTTCTATATAAAGAAATGGAGTAATGAATCGTTACTCTCATGAAATATATGTATGTTCACATCCACTGATTGGTTTTAGTTGTGGTGTCGTCGGTCAACAATCGAACCCATGATCCAAGATGTTCCCATTTCGGACTTAAACTGTTTTTTNGCCGCGCGCGCAGCACTACGTTGTCACGTAAAATCTTCGCCCGTAAAACCGACTTTACAGGCAACCATTTTTCAATGATTGTTTACTGTCATGTCGGACTTTAGCTTTCCTTACTGCGATGACTTAAGTTAATGAAATTTGGGNTTTTTCAATGATTGTTTACTGTCATGTCGGACTTTAGCTTTCCTTACTGCGATGACTTAAGTTAATGAAATTTGGGAGTTTATTTATAAAATTATGAATACTTCAGACTTAGAACATTAATGAACCAAAGCAGAAAAGCCCTCAAAATATTGTATTTGCATGTGGAGGGTTTTAAATGTTTGTATTAAACGAATAATGAAATATGGGAAAAAGTACATTTTCTTCATCAAGATTCTCAATTTTTCTCTCCATATCATACTTCATGGTATTGTATACCTCGGCTGGACCTGTGTATANTCTTCATCAAGATTCTCAATTTTTCTCTCCATATCATACTTCATGGTATTGTATACCTCGGCTGGACCTGTGTATGTATACTGTTATGAAGTGATCAGTACTTAGCTGAATGGCCTGCCTGATCACACCTTCAATCATTGAATCAGGACACGAGCCTGATTGCAATAACACCTGGCAAAAGACAGTTGAAGAAACCCCCTCCACCGGTCAGTAAATGGTGCCGAACATATTAAACAACGCACCCAATAAGGCCAATGAAACACTGAGAGCAACATCTTTTGTCATCGGGGCAGCGGACCAAGAAGACGTGGAGATGGGTGTGTCCGGCCTTCGTTAACAGCCTCCCAGAGCCAGCCTCCGGTGACATGAACAAGACGGGGACTTTCCAAATGGAATGTAATATTGGTGGCATGCGGTAATAACACTTAATACAATTATTTAACATCTTGGTATTTCATTTAAGCTACCCCGATCAATAGTCACGTAAATAGATATTGTATAATCCTTATGTTCAATAAACCCTATTTTATAATGTTGCGCTCTACCTAATCATAACTCATTATTTAGCTACGCCCATAGCCCCTTTCAGGTAAGAATTGACTTAAAATCTCACTCGTAACAACAAACATAAACAGTCAGTAATTTCGTATGCACTTGCGATAAGATGTATTCAAATGTATTTCGATAAAAGAGGGGACAGAACTTTGGTTGTCCCAATTATTACATTTTTCTAATTTACGATTTTGCTTTTTGATTGCAGGCCATTTATGACATGCTGTTACGTTAGCTACTTTTAATACCAAGGTTACAAAACAAGCGATGGACAACATATAAAATTCTGTTATGTTTCTACTCAACTGCACTAATTCTAATGAGGTAAGAATTTTTATTACAGTATTTTTAAGAGACAATAATATTGTTTTATATTCCCGTGAACATTTACAAATTAGCGCTACCTAATGGTTCATTTTCAAACTACGTTATTTGAAGAAATTGTTGAATAAATCAATATTTTAGTTATCATATTGAATTATAAACAAATGTAGTTGAATAATAAAATACTCTCACAATTGTCAGGTTACAGTGCTGCTTATGGAGCTCACAAATTAAAACCGAAAGATTAATTAGTACCATTGAAATAATTTTGTTTTGAAATATATTTTTATGGTTTTGCATGAAAATACATTACTTAATGAATTTCATCTTCCGCTGTTACAAATATTTAACAACTTGTACCACACACACTGCTAAGTTTTCATTATAAAACTTTGTAACAAAAGCATGAAGGGCTTTTTTATTATTATGAATGTGATAACAAACATAGTGACGACAAACGCATAATTGAAAACACTTAGAATACCTCCTTTGGGAACTGCAAAACAAAAACAACAAATCCAGATTTCTTCCTGGAGGTTTTGTTCTAAAATAAGTCGAATTTCATGAACCACAGTGAGGTTAATCGACACAACATGCAATACTAGAGTTTGTAAANCCTGCCTGATCACACCTTCAATCATTGAATCAGGACACGAGCCTGATTGCAATAACACCTGGCAAAAGACAGTTGAAGAAACCCCCTCCACCGGTCAGTAAATGGTGCCGAACATATTAAACAACGCACCCAATAAGGCCAATGAAACACTGAGAGCAACATCTTTTGTCATCGGGGCAGCGGATCAAGAAGACGTGGAGATGGGTGTGTCCGGCCTTCCTTAACAGCCTCCCAGAGCCAGCCTCCGGTGACATGAACAAGACGGGGACTTTCCAAATGGAATGTAATATTGGTGGCATGCGGTAATAACACTTAATACAATTATTTAACATCTTGGTATTTCATTTAAGCTACCCCGATCAATAGTCACGTAAATAGATATTGTATAATCCTTATGTTCAATAAACCCTATTTTATAATGTTGCGCTCTACCTAATCATAACTCATTATTTAGCTACGCCCATAGCCCCTTTCAGGTAAGAATTGACTTAAAATCTCACTCGTAACAACAAACATAAACAGTCAGTAATTTCGTNCCCATAGCCCCTTTCAGGTAAGAATTGACTTAAAATCTCACTCGTAACAACAAACATAAACAGTCAGTAATTTCGCATGCACTTGCGATAAGATGTATTCAAATGTATTTCGATAAAAGAGGGGACAGAACTTTGGTTGTTCCAATTATTACATTTTTCTAATTTACGATTTTGCTTTTTGATTGCAGGCCATTTATGACATGCTGTTACGTTAGCTACTTTTAATACCAAGGTTACAAAACAAGCGATGGACAACATATAAAATTCTGTTATGTTTCTACTCAACTGCACTAATTCTAATGAGGTAAGAATTTGTATTACAGTATTTTTAAGAGACAATAATATTGTTTTATATTCCCGTGAACATTTACAAATTAGCGCTACCTAATGGTTCATTTTCAAACTACGTTATTTGAAGAAATTGTTGAATAAATCAATATTTTAGTTATCATATTGAATTATAAACAAATGTAGTTGAATAATAAAATACTCTCACAATTGTCAGGTTACAGTGCTGCTTATGGAGCTCACAAATTAAAACCGAAAGATTAATTAGTACCATTGAAATAATTTTGTTTTGAAATATATTTTTATGGTTTTGCATGAAAATACATTACTTAATGAATTTCATCTTCCGCTGTTACAAATATTTAACAACTTGTACCACACACACTGCTAAGTTTTCATTATAAAACTTTGTAACAAAAGCATTAAGGGCTTTTTTATTATTATGAATGTGATAACAAACATAGTGACGACAAACGCATAATTGAAAACACTTAGAATACCTCCTTTGGGAACTGCAAAACAAAAACAACAAATCCAGATTTCTTCCTGGAGGTATTGTTCTAAAATAAGTCGAATTTCATGAACCACAGTGAGGTTAATCGACACAACATGCAATACTAGAGTTTGTAAAATTCACACTGGTGCCACCAACATGAACATTAGCATCCATGGCCTGTAAACATTTACAGTGGTTGACACTGGTTTGGTAGTATGATTTTGCCCGGCGCCATAATTCAGTGGTGAGCTAATGTCGGGACTCTCTATCCAGACTTCGCTTCTGGTGGCGACTGGTTTGTTGCTTTGATGATGTCTGATGTAATACCCTCCACCGAGTGCACCGCTCATGCCAGTACCTTCCTGTGAACTGGGTACCGTTATCCGTGAGTAAGGTCTTCGGGTACCCCCAGCGAGGGTATAACTCTACTTCTAGTGTCCGTGCAATTACGCGTGCTTGTGCACTGGAGACTGGGTATCTCTCGGTATACCTGGAATATACGTCACTTACGACCAGTACGAACCTCTTCCCTGTGGAAGTGTAGTGGCAGGGGCCCATGAGGTCTACAGACACTGTCTCGAATGACTTCTTCAGCACCCTGGGTTGTTGTTGGGTCACCCCATCTGTCCTGTTCTTAAAGTGGTTGCAGGAGATGCACTCCTTCACATACCTGCGTGCATCCCTGCTGGCTCATTGCCGGTGAAAATTCATGTGGGTATTCCTGACTGTCTGGGTTGCCCCAGGATGATGTGCCAAATTACTCTTTTCGGTACATAAAGACACAAGGCTGCATCGGGATGCTGCCCACAGTTCTCGTCATGTGTGTCCTGGATGTGCCACCACTCACCATCTCCATGTATGGTTTTCATCTTCTTGGCCTGCGTTTGGGCACATTGATGTTGGGCGTCGATGAACAATGTCTTGAGCTATTCGAACCTAGGTTGTGTGCTTGGTACGACCTCCATTACATTGCAGATAACCTGTTCGTCATCTGTTGTTGGTACAATTTGTTGTGGGGTGGGTTTTGCTGTTGCTTTACGTTGATGTGTTGCTGTCTGTTGTTTTAACCTGGAGTGGTGAGCNCCATTTGTTGTTGGTACAATTTGTTGTGGGGTGGGTTTTGCTGTTGCTTTACGTTGATGTGTTGCTGTCTGTTGTTTTAACCNTCATCTGTTGTTGGTACAATTTGTTGTGGGGTGGGTTTTGCTGTTGCTTTACGTTGATGTGTTGCTGTCTGTTGTTTTAACCTGGAGTGGTGAGCAACTGGCTCGCCTACCCCGCCAACTAGTTTCCCGCTGGTGATTTCCTGTTGTTTNCCTGGAGTGGTGAGCATCTGGCTCGCCTACCCCGCCAACTAGTTTCCCGCTGGTGATTTCCTGTTGTTTACATTCTGTTGCATTAATCTTTGGAGGTTAGGGCACTCGCTGTGCCAGTGGTATTGCTGGTCTGAACAGTACCTGCATGGAAAGGGGGAATGGGGCTGCCCTACTGACTGCTCCTGTTTGCTTATTCTCAGCTGCCGTGTTTGCGGGAGCCGGTATGAGTGTGGCAGTTTGTCTATTCCGCCTGTTCTGATGTGCTATCTGGCTCACCCCCTTCCTGCTAAGTTCAGCTGATTGCTGCGAGATCCACGTCCATGCACTTTTATCACAGGACCATGGTTAGTGTGGCCCGTCCCGTTCCCTGCGATGCACTTTGGTAACTGTGTTGGCCTGGTCTAATAATGCAGTGGACCTTATGAATTGTTCTACACTGCCATGTATTAGGGGTGCCAGGGCCAATATGAATTCAGACCTCATCGTTGAGGCTATTGCCTCTAAAACATCAGGCCCTAGCATTTTTGGGTAAAGTGTCTAATGATAGTAATTTTCCGCATGGCAAATGCTGTTAATGTCTCTAAAATGGCACAGCTTTGAGCCTGTAGGGACCCGTATGCTGAGTTAAACTGTCTGAGGAAGGCACTTTGAAACTCGGACCATTGCATGCCATAGTGGTCAATGGAACGCCACCATGTGCATGTCTCCCCAGATAACTGGCCTCCAATGCAGCTAGACCACTCTGCTTCACTCACACAATACCTGGTTAACCGTCCTGTACAGTCACTCAGGAACACCTGCGGGTCCTTCTTGGTGTGTCCAGCGAAGGTTGGTAGCGACTGGAACCGAGCTGGTCACTTCTGGGGTTGTTCTGGCCTCTTGGTGTGACAGACGCCACACGAAGCCAGGTGTGGTGAGTGGTGCCAATGGGTTTCCCCATTGTGCTGCTGCTCCCTCCATGCCTGAGCAGTGCCCCATCGGGCTGTGTTGTCGGCTGCTGCATTCACTACCCTCATGGGAAGGGCATGGCGTCATTGCCCGTGGTACATCCACACACTGTTTGTACCTGGAATGTCCCGAGGTATTGATGGCAATGTCCCATTCGGTTGTTCGCACTGTTCATACACACTCGTTGCACCGAACTCTGCCATGGTTGTCTGAGGTTGCATGTTCTGTCCTTGTGAGGTGCTCGGTGTGGTAATTCTGGCTACAAATTACGTACGATATCGTTCCGTTACCTACTCCTGAGAATACGATCTGATTCGTGCACCGTTGGTTGCGCAAAAGGTTTGCTATTGTATTCTATAAAATTTGTTCATTTGAGTCTGTGTGGAAAAATGTTTCTTGTGGCTGCTCGCGTTTGCACTGGCACATGCGGTTGTTGATGCTGAAGTTGTTTCGGCAAACTCGCGGTTTGGTACACACTGCACATAATGACACTCGTTTGCCATTCGAGGTGCTGCTCACTGCATTTTCTATTAGCTTACTGTTATTTATTTGAATGTATTGCGCGAGTCGTCGTGCATTCGTTAATTACCCACACTGACATTTATATGGTAACAATGGATTTGGTTCATTTGTTGGTCGTACGCATTTAAGGCACAAAATTTTTGATATATCATTGGTGGTGGTCAAATTTAATTTGGAAGTGTTCCGCGTTATATCGGCCACGTGGTTCGTCGCGGAATTCATGGCGGCTGGTCTTGCTATGACGCGTATCTCTGAATCGATTCCCCAGTCCGCGTGGTCGATTGTCCCGTTTCCGGTACGATGGAATTGGGGTGGTGGCTGTTAAAGATAATTTGTGCTGTTCGCTGACAAAAATTGACGATTGCCACGGGTCTCAATTTTCATTTATTAAAAAAAAACTTTTGTTAGACTTAATTTTGCCTTTGAGAGCTGTTTAACACTTATTCTCTTGCTGGCTACTGACTGTGTTACTATTGACTGTAAATTTGTTGCTTTAAATGTATTTTGTAGAATATGAATAAAAATTTTAACACTACAAAAAAAAAGAACTTTTACTGTAAATGTTTTGCGTGCTCTTAGACTTGAATTGTTCACTGTTCAATACAATGTGCCCCAATCCTTGAGTAATTTAAAATCTGAAATGTTTTAAATTTTTCACGGGATGTGTTAAATATTAACAATGCACTCGTGATTTATTCTTGAAATGCCTGGTCGCAAATTACGCCACGCGGTTGCCCCTGCNTCTTGCTGGCTACTGACTGTGTTACTATTGACTGTAAATTTGTTGCTTTAAATGTATTTTGTAGAATATGAATAAAAATTTTAACACTACAAAAAAAAAGAACTTTTACTGTAAATGTTTTGCGTGCTCTTAGACTTGAATTGTTCACTGTTCAATACAATGTGCCCCAATCCTTGAGTAATTTAAAATCTGAAATGTTTTAAATTTTTCACGGGATGTGTTAAATATTAACAATGCACTCGTGATTTATTCTTGAAATGCCTGGTCGCAAATTACGCCACGCGGTTGCCCCTGCCACTGGGTGAATGTTAGCATGGTGAATAATATGCTTGTGACATGGTGAATTTGACACACTTTGCTCACGATTTGCTGTTTCTTCTTCCATTAGTTTCTAATGCTATTTTTNTTGTGACATGGTGAATTTGACACACTTTGCTCACGATTTGCTGTTTCTTCTTCCATTAGTTTCTAATGCTATTTTTGACATAGTGAAATAATGGCACGGAGAAATACTGGCCCCTAGTTAGGAAAGCCATTTTGACGTGGCATTGGTTACCAGGGCTGGTTTGGTGGTATACTTTTGCCCAGTGCCATAACTCAGGGGTGAGTTAATGAAGTGAGGTCGTACGGTCGACAGCACAGGGACCCTGGTGAACCTGCCGTCAGTTGNTAACTCAGGGGTGAGTTAATGAAGTGAGGTCGTACGGTCGACAGCACAGGGACCCTGGTGAACCTGCCGTCAGTTATTGCTTGATTGTCGCGTACTTACAGTTGCACACTTTTCATAGGATGGCGAGACTGTCGGCCGTCTCGTACTCCTGAACTATTTTACTAAACACTGGTGATGCTTATAAGATTGGCATATAATAATATACTATTTTACTGTTTAAGTGGTTTATTCATCGTCCGTTCACAGATGAATAAATGCNTAACTCAGGGGTGAGTTAATGAAGTGAGGTCGTACGGTCGACAGCACAGGGACCCTGGTGAACCTGCCGTCAGTTGTCGGCCGTCTCGTACGCCTGAACTATTTTACTAAACACTGGTGATGCTTACAAGATTGGCATATAATAATATACTATTTTACTGTTTAAGTGGTTTATTCATCGTCCGTTCACAGATGAATAAATGCATTAATGATATGAAAAATGGCCTTAGTCTTTGTGTTGCGAAAAACACGTGACTTTAAGTTTATAAACGCGTTTGCATTGAAATCTCTCCGGTGAGAGTACAGCTGCTCTCCCCTCGGTACTTGAAATATATTACAAAGGTTCCCTTTGTTACACTTACTCTATTGCAGTTAAAATGACTTCAGCCTAACATGACGGTACCGAGGGTCTCGCGGAGCGAGAGAATTACACTTCTGGTCTCGTTCAGGTGCTGAGAAGAACTGGGACGAGCATGGATTCAGTTTCCGCCACCTGGGCGAAAGCCGAAGCCAAGCGGCGAAAAGGTGAAACACAAAAACACTGAAAGATGAAATATGTGATGAAAAATNCTGGGCGAAAGCCGAAGCCAAGCGGCGAAAAGGTGAAACACAAAAACACTGAAAGATGAAATATGTGATGAAAAATTATATGATTTAAATTAAACACAAGAAAACATAATGACTTACATAAATACACTAATAAAAGTTGTTACATTATTACATAAAAGTTTATATTGCACTTTCGGTGATGCGTCCACCGTACACTAGCCACAGCATTGCCAAGTATACTATGAAAACCTCTCTGGCTGTGGCCGTGTCCTTTGTTGACATAACGTACACTAATGCTCTACACTTTGTAGCACTTTGTCTGGTGAAGCTGGTGCAGTTGACCCGACTGCGGCAGTCAGAGTGGTCACTAGATCGATAAAGGTTAACTAAGTAAATTTTCCTGCCAGTTCGCAAGGCATTATGCCACCGCATTTATTTTTGTGTGGTTTCCTCAAAAATAAGGTACATATCGAAGTTCCAATTACCAGCGACAACATAATTGGAATTCTAAATGCTTGTGTACAAATTGATGCAGAAACACTGTTATGTTGTGTACTATTATTTGAAGCAGGAATAAAATAATTCACTGATGTTGAAGACCATCATTTCAAGCATTTAGATTATGTACCCCAAATGTGAGAGGCAAATGGATTTGTTAAATGCAAGAGCCCCTATTGGTTAAAAGCAAGGGGATCCTCTTCACACATTATTTACATCTGCATTTTTTAAATCATAAAGGTAACGTTTCTTTAATGGTGAGGTAGAATGAGCTATAACATGGGGTTCCCCTTGCAAAAATGGAGAAGCATAACTAAGTCTGTCGTACCATCAGAAGTTGAATATGTTTAAGACACAATCGTGTTGGTTTGTATCGTAAATTTCATCTGAAATAAAATATGAAAATTCCCAACTAACGAAACCAAGGATGATATAATTTGCGCCAATCATACCACCATCTATAACGAATTGCAAAAACTATTCCAAATAATTATTTCATATTTATTGATGAAGAATCGGAATCTTCAATAAAATATGGGGTTCCCATTTGAAAGGGCCACCAGTGGCCCACCCACCCCACACCACCAAAACAAAAATAGGGCGACAAAAAGCTACATTTTGCTGGCTTGAATTTCCGCTTCCAAAATGGTGATCGGTTACTTTTTGTCGTAAACACATATATTTTGCATTATTCCGTAGTCTCAGTTGAAATGAATCACATCNTGGTGATCGGTTACTTTTTGTCGTAAACACATATATTTTGCATTATTCCGTAGTCTCAGTTGAAATGAATCACATCGTAGGTATAATTGAATATATAAACAACCATAAACTATTAAATTACAAATTAAAAAATGCAAAANAAACACATATATTTTGCATTATTCCGTAGTCTCAGTTGAAATGAATCACATGGTAGGTATAATTGAATATATAAACAACCATAAACTATTAAATTACAAATTAAAAAATGCAACAAAACTTCCTTTAAGTTGGACACAATTTTATGTTTGTATCCTTCTACTTATTTGCATATCAAAAATTTTCTCCTACCATTTGTTATTTAAATGTCTTTGTTGAGATCTTCAAATTAATCTTATGTAAAACTACTTCTGTAGGCTTTTAGTAGAAATAATTCATCTAACCTGCCTTGTTGCATAGTTGAAAATGAACCATATGCGGTATGGTAGTTTACTAGTAACGATGTTATATTTTTGTTGTATATAATGTTATCCTATATGTTACTAAATTATTAATACTTGTTATTGAAATCATAGAATATGTATTATTTTTCAATTTTTTTTGGTCGAATCTGGTTCAGCTTTACCAGATACATTTTTGCACCATATAGTTTACAGTCAATCTGGAAATGTACTATTTCTGTGGTGCCCCCCCTTTCTCATGATGCTCTTAAGCTGGGCTCACAACCTTCCGTAGCACCCACCAGTCATTCATCTGTCTGTTTTTCCGTCCGTCAGTTGAAAGCGATTCGAAACAATCTGTCGTCTATCAATCCTTCTGGACGGCAAAATTGCAGTGTAACAACTAAACATCGTGATCTTAGTTTAGAACGAGGTATATGATTGTTGAAAATGCATCTTCAAGAGAGAAACATTTTGGGTAAATAATTTTTGCTTGTTAAGATTTTACACAGAATTATTGTTTACATTTTAAATTCCTGAATTTACAAACAAATATAATATACACAGATCCACCACCTTGCATTTTATTTCAAAGCGTATATTCGCATCTACAGAATGTCGTCAGAAGGTGGTGGACCGACTGTCGGTCCGTCAAAAGTTAAAGTTTGAGAAATATTTGATGGATTGACAGATAGAAAAAAAAAGTTGCATTGCGTTTTTTTTAGATTAACTTTGCTTAATAGTTATTCAACCCCTGAGCTTCGCAAAACTGAGTATACAAATTTGCGACACACTGGTTTCCAGAGCAACAAGTAAAGTAAGTCTGGAGAGTGCACTCAGATACTCGGGAATAAACTAATACCGACACAAGTATGTAAATGCCTGCAACAAATTAATCCGATTTGTGGGAATTATAATCCCAATTTCTATATGAAATAACAACATGAAACGAAAATTTGGCATATGCACTCGACGAGTAATACAATGCTCTTCTCAAACTTTAAAAAAATTATTTCTAAAGTAAACTTTCCTTACTAAAAACCTGACATAAAAATCTATTACAGATGTGTGTACTTAGATCAAAATTTCCTTAACTTTGGGTTGCTCCAGCAATCGTTAGCAATATAAATCCGGTTTTGAACAATTTCGTAAAACATTACAATATGTAAACACAAATACAGATGGAAACATTTACACATAGCCAATATTGCAAAAGAACAATCTTGCATGCATAAACAACGACATTTATGATGTCAGAATTTTGAGGTAAACATCTCACACACCGTAAACATCTGACTGGGGGCAGCTGTTGCGTGTTTAGAATATAATGGTATAGGGAAATGCTGTAATTTTTTAAAAACAAATGGTCCAGAAATGTGTGGCTTATGGCTACAATGGAAATTCCGCAAAAGAAACATCTTTGAAATTTCTCAGGTAAGACAATTAACATATTTTATTGCAGATATGTTTAATGACATTCTATAAAACGTCTGTTGATATTAGGCTAACGTGTCGTTAAACCAGAATTTTCTTTTAAATTAATTTTTTATTACTTAAAAGTTTTCATATCCTGCTCTTGAGCTCTGTAAGCTCCATGATGTGGAATACATGTCAAAACACTACAAAAACAGTAACAAATATACATTGAAATTATAATATGCTCATACAAAATAGTAACAAGTATATACAATGAAGAGCCAAAAAAACTGGTACACCTGCCTAATATCGTGTAGGGCCCCCGCGAGCATGCAGAGGTGCCGCAAGACGACGAGGCATGGACTCGACTAATGTCTGAAGGTATGCAGGAAGCTATTCACACCATGAATCCTACAGGGAAATNAGACGACGAGGCATGGACTCGACTAATGTCTGAAGGTATGCAGGAAGCTATTCACACCATGAATCCTGCAGGGAAATCCACAAATCCATAGGAGTGCGAGGCAGTGGAGATCTCTTCTAAACAGCACGTTGCAAGGCATCCCAGATATGCTCAATAATGTTCATGTATGGTTATTTAGGTGGCCAATGAACATGGCTAAAGTCAGAAGAGTGTTCCTGGAGCCACTCGGTAGCAAATCTCGAAGTGTGGGGTGTCGCATTGTCCTGCTGGAACTGTCCACCTCCGTCGGAATGCACAATGGACATGAATGGGTGCAGGTGATCGGACAGGATGCTTGCGGATCTGTCGTCTGTCAGTCGTATCTAGATGTATCAGGGGTCCCATTTCACGCCAACTGTACATGCCCCATACCATGACAGAGCATCCACCAGTTTGAACAGTCCCCTGTTGACATGTAGGATCCATGGATTCATGAAGATGTCTCCATACCCGTACACGTCCATCCGCCCAATACATTGGAAACGAGACTCGTCAGACCAGGCAACAAGTTTCCAGTCATCAACAGTCTAATGGCGGTGTTGGCGGGCCCAGGCGAGGCGTAAAACTTTGTGTTGTGCAGTCAACAACGACACACAAGTGGGCCTTCAGCTCCGAAAGCCCATTTCAATTATGATCCATTGAATAGTTCGCATGCTGGCACTTGTTGATGCCCCAGCATTGAAATCTGTGCCAATTTTGAGAAAGGGTTGCACGTTTGTCATGTTTAATGATTCTCGTCAGTCGTCGTTTGTCCCATTCATTCACGATCTTTTTCCGGCCAGCGATGTCGCAGATTTGATGCTTTACCGGATTCCCAATATTCATGGTATACTCGAGAAATGGTTGTACGCGAAAATCCAAATGTTATCGCTACCACGGAGATGCTATGTCCCATATCTTGTGGGCCAACTATAACACCACGTTCAAACTCACTTAAATCTTGATAACCTGCCATTGTAGCAGCAGTAACCGATCTAGCAACTTTGCCAGACGCTTGTTGTCTTATATAGGTGCTGCCGACCGCATCGCGTTACTCTGATTGGTTCCATACCTCTGTTATTCGCATATGCATACCTATACCAGTTTTTTTGGCTCCCCAGTGTACAATTATCATTAATTGTTCATATCACTGGTAAGACAATACAATACAATAATTATATTTACATAAACAATCATGACATTCAATAACAAATTTCACACAAAAAGACAGCATACAGTACACATTAAGATGAAAAATATTAATTTACACAGTAAACATGTTGGGCAATAAAACCTGGCTATTTGTATTCAACTCTAAATGGTTTTAATTTGCAGGAGCTAATATTTCCATTGTGTAATTGACTGCGTTGTCGTCTCGATCTCCGATTTTGATGTTCGATGCAGTGGTTTTTTCCCGCAGCTGCTTATCTGTAAACTAGATAAACTTTAACAAGTCAATGTACCAGGGATGTGGACAAGACCGTTCCTCTAGGCATTCTCCATCTTCTTGTATTCTCCTCAATACGAATATATAAGAGACTTGATTCTTCTACATATGGTATACTTGTCGATGTCTCGTTCGTCACTCTCAATACAAATGTGAAGAAATGCTCTGAAGCTTTGATACTTTAAACCTATCCTACCGTAGTCTTTTAATCCTCTTTATTTACGAACTTAGTTTTTTTTGTAAACACGAATAAATTCGCGCACAACTCACAATTCTTGTACCGTTTATAATCCATGTCGTATTAGGTTGAAGTGCACTTGCCAAACTCTGGTACCGATTCGCGAGTAGCCCGAGTTTTTATAGCATGTCTCACAGCTGTGTTGTTTTATTTTATTTTTTTCACTTTCTTTTTTTTGCAAGATCGTAGAGCGTACATAGCGAATGCAGTGTTGAAAGAAGAACTACCGTAAGCTATAAACTGCANTTTTTTTTGCAAGATCGTAGAGCGTACATAGCGAATGCAGTGTTGAAAGAAGAACTACCGTAAGCTATAAACTGCAGTTGGGTTGATGAGGAGTCTTTGCTGTGAAGGGAGGGGGTTGGGGGCTGGAAAGAATATTACTTCTTTTTCGATATGTGCATAAAATCTGCAAGTAGACGTAGAGGCGATTCCTACATTTATCAACTCTATCTGCTGCAATTGGTCAAGTTTTACAAAAAAACGAAATATCCTGGTTTTCAACATCTTGATCGCCAATCACATAAAACAATTACCCCCTTCATTCACACTGCAGTACATTTGTGGAAATTATATTTTAATTTTGAATTTCAACAATATTTATTCGTTTGGCGATTAATCAATATGCAAGTCAAATTTTGGAGATGTTAATCCCGATTCGGACAAATATCAACTTTTGCAAACGACTTCTGATTTGTTCATGTCCGAAGATTCGACCGATGTTTCTTTATGGCGAGATTGCGAGACAGTTTATATCATCAAATATATACTGTTCGTTTATTCCACTAAGTTTAACATCTTGCACATATTCAAACATGACTACAATCAAACAAAATAATTTAGAAAACGTTGCAGCTGAATTGAAAAGCATGCTCAAATAAAATGAAACTAAAAAAAAGACAATAGTGTATGTAAAAAAAATACATACATGTTTTTTTTTTCATTCATATTTTTAATTATAAAACCTCTTACGATTTCGGTTGCGAGCACATGGAAAGTTCCTTGGAACTGGAAGGTGATTCCGACCAAATCGACGACTGTGTTTGCCACTGCACTACTGCTTTGTACAACAAACATGGGTGAAAAGAAACGTCTATATTGCATACCAACAAAAAATAGCCTGGAGATTTTTATTGACGTCNTACAACAAACATGGGTGAAAAGAAACGTCTATATTGCATACCAACAAAAAATAGCCTGGAGATTTTTATTGACGTTAAGGTGATGGATGACCTTTCTTTTTCAGTGGAGAAGAAGCAAGTCGTCAAGGAAGAATCAATGTTTACGAAATCCAGAGAAGTTGTACATCTGATGAATTTGTACAGAACCGGCAAGAATTTTCCTTCTTCAAACAACAAACACAATGCATCGATCGATCTGCCCTTTTCATTTTCTGTTTCGAAAGGAATGTTTTATGATCGTGGACATCAAGTCGACTTCATCACTAGCAGTCGCTTTTCCATGCAAAAGTCTCGAACACAACATAATACATGGATGTGCACCAACTCGACAGAACAAGATAAATNATAATAACTCTGATTGAACTGTTTTTTTAATTTTTTGTAAGATACTCCGTCTATATAATAGGTCAAAATAAGGATGGGAAGTTCACAAAGATTTCATGCCAATAACAATTTGAATGGAATAACTTATAAACGAGGTCCCTTCGAAGTTGTTGTAGGTGTTGAACTATGTAAATATGGTACATTTTTCTCCCTTCGGACAAAGTAACGGCTAGTGATTATAAAAACTTTATTTATAGTTTACAAAATTTATCAATATATAAAATATGGGACNGGACAAAGTAACGGCTAGTGATTATAAAAACTTTATTTATAGTTTACAAAATTTATCAATATATAAAATATGGGACTTCGGGGAAAGGCGTGTGTGGTGGGGGATCCAGGGAACTGACCACCAGAGGTGTGAGTTGGGGTACCTAGGCCGCCATCTTGGATGACATCACTGCCACCATCTTGGACGAACTTGACCTTTGGATGCCATTGTGAATGATGTCACCACCATATTTGTTGACATCACTCCATTTCAACTTAGTCATCTCTACTCCACCCAGCNGCCATTGTGAATGATGTCACCACCATATTTGTTGACATCACTCCATTTCAACTTAGTCATCTCTACTCCACCCAGTTATCTTGTTTTTAGAATGTTCCAGTTCATTGGAGATGTCTTTGTACTTCATGCTGTCATTCTACCTTTTATACTCAGTACATCTGTTGCATACACATCTATAGCTTGCACANTGTCTTTGTACTTCATGCTGTCATTCTACCTTTTATACTCAGTACATCTGTTGCATACACATCTATAGCTTGCACATCTGTCGCAGACGCCATCGACATCTGCTACAGGCAACAGGGAATACACCGGTTGAGTAGTTACAAGATTGTCAACTTCCAATTCCCATGGAGTTCGCTCATGCACCTCAAGGTCATGCTAGCGACCCTGAGAACAGTGAAGCCCACAGGTGCTGCTGTGGGTGGGTGCTACAGCAGGCGTACGAGCATAAGAATAAATTAATCATGCAATGGTTACCTGCACCACTCGCTCACCTACTGTATTCCTACCAGACCAGCAAGTATACATGAGTGTACACTGGCTGTCTGGGGCTGCCAAATATTTATNTACCAGACCAGCAAGTATACATGAGTGTACACTGGCTGTCTGGGGCTGCCAAATATTTATGTGTGGGCTTGGCCCCGAAAAGGAGCAGGCCACACAAGGTCATCAACAGACTGTGGAAAATTACTTATCTAGTCCGTATAGGAAGAGGATGTCAATTGTTCCTACTGCATCAGACGTTCCAGCAGCATCACTGAGCTATGGCACTATAAATGCCCTGCTGCCTCAACCTGCAAGTGGCTCAAACTACTCGGCGACTGATCCCACCAGCGAGGGCAACCTCAGTCACCTCTTCCAGCCTGCGATGACCAGCAACCAGCCGACGGACACCTATCGTGTCCCAGTTGCCGACAATCAACAGCCAGCCGCACCAGCTAAAAAGATGCCCAGTGTCGCGACACCCTGCATCGCGATGCGCCTCGCATCACGATGCCCTGCATCACAGTGCCAGTCATCGTTAACACAACCCAAGACCCATTACCAGGGACGTTTGCCAGGGTCACGATCCTGGAGGCACCTACCCTATCCAGCGGTGCCGTGATGCTACCACGATGACCAGCATTCACTTCATTGAGTGATGCCTTGCCCAAGCCAGCAGTGGGAATACTTCCACAGCATGTTGGGCATACCCAGCAACCCACCTAGTTCCTCATGTGGCTGTGCCGCAGACCTCGCTCCATATCTGGTAGATGCGACGAGACCGAGTCGGGGGACGGCTTCATGCCCCTCTGGTGCCACAAGCATTTCCTACATCATCCGTGTGCATTTTGCACGGCATGTGGGGGAGCCACTCGCCCTCCTCAGCAGCCATGTAAGCACATCAGCAGGCAGCTGCCCCTCCTCTCCAGCACCACTCTAGACCCAGGGCCCATGCCACCTATGCCCTCAGCAAGAGTCACATAAACCGAACTCCTGTCAATAGCTGTGTAGCAGGGTTATCGAGGTACAGCAGACAAATGGCCTCCCGAAGGAGGGGGGGCCTATGATGTGTGCTGCAACCCTCCTCCCTTAGCCTGTTCGTCCTGCTACTTCTGAGCCACTGTGATGTGCCCCCTCTACTGGGGGGAGTCAGCCCGAACAAGGCAATTAATTGTCCACAACTTCTGCTTCGGTGCAGTGTACTAGGAATGCACCCTACCTGTATGTCATCTGCGGCACTACCTGAGTCCGGCGACCATCCCATGTTAGTGTTGTCCTCAAGAGGCAACCTTTGAGGACATAATAATTCGGGCCGACCACTATCACCAAACAATCCCTAAGTAATTTTGCCACCAGTGAAATGAATGCAGCAAGGGGGCCGGAGTTCCAGAGACCTCCTATGTGTGTTACATCTCCATGTATGAATGTGTGGTCAGTGCAAATGCGACTAATGTTGAGGAAATTTTTCCTAACATATCACCCTCAAATTGAGCCCAAAGAGTTTTGGCAAACAGTTTTCATTGTTTTATAGCCATTAAGGCATGGCTACCCACATCCTCCCTGGGGTGAAGGTGTACTCACCCAGATCGAGCCACCTGATGCCACATTAATATATTAAAAATCTGAGTGTAATTATTTTGTAAATTCTTTATTGCAGTATTAATTTTGTTTCTAACCCAACGAATAAATCAATGGACTGGGAAGGACAGCTCCAAACCATTTCTAAATTACGTTTATGTAAATGTAATTATGTTTATGTAAATCAATTAATAATTGCTTATATGTTTTTTTAAATTGAGAGCTATGTTATATTAGTGTGCTGGTTTATTTTCTTATTAGCATTTTGAATGTTTTTTGTGTTTCTCCATGCTTTTGGGCTGAGCTCATGACATGGTTCTGCCATTTTCTTCAGTTGGTCTTTTAGCTGTGCCAGGGGTGGTCATGCATCGCGCACCTCTGGGCCTTCGCCGTTTTTTTTACACTAATCACAATGTATCTTCAATAGTAATTCTTTAATATGAAAACTTTATTTAATTCTCATCACCCAGAGGTAGCACCATCCCCACATCCTGCCAGCTCAAAAGTGCTGTAACCATATTCAACATGTAATCTTTATATCGGCCACACACTGTTTTTTAGACCACATTAGTTGCCAACATACTGTAGCTGTTGGGAAACATGCAAGTGCCTCCCAGGAGAGTTATTGCAGTAAGTAAAAGAGCCTATACTACAAATAGTGTTATATTTAACTGCCAGCTGTTTCCCGGCCATGTAATTTTTGGGTCATTTACCCACTAAACCACTGCACCTAACAAGTGAAGTGATTTTGGTCATGTATGTTTTATCGGCATGTGAGATGGCCATAACAACCTCACCCATAAATTGGCGATGTATGAGTAGGCCTATATCCTCACTAAGCCAGCAGACAGGAATACTCTCTACACAATACAATGTCATCATCAGGTGAGTCCAGGAGCAGACACACCGGTGAAAGGCCACACCCCTAGAGAAGAGTCTCGGCTTAACTGAGCTGATGCATTTATTATCCAAATTATTCTACAATAAACCTTCTTAAACCAGTCACTGCAACTTCTCAACATGTTACCCACTATTGAGCCTACAACAACCTATCAATTGTATTTCATGATTGTTTATATAAATATCATTATTGCATTGTATTGTCTTATTAGTGTTGTGAACAATTAATTACTATTATATACATTTGTTACTGTTTTGTATTTGTATGTCATAATTTCTATGTATATTTGTTATTATTTTTTGTTGTGTTTTGACATGTATTCAACATCTTGGAGCTTACTGAGCTCAAAAGTAGGATCTATGAAAGCTAATCAGTAATTATGTGAACCANCATGTATTCAACATCTTGGAGCTTACTGAGCTCAAAAGTAGGATCTATGAAAGCTAATCAGTAATTATGTGAACCACATGTGGTCTCATGACCACTTGCATGTCTGCAGTCACTAACACCACCTTGCCAACACCAGGCCAAAGCGAACACCCGGCCACAAGCATGATAGAATGTGTTGGCGAGAACAGAATACACCCGTCACATTGTCATGTACTACGTGACTCAAGTGACCGTCTGGCTTTATTTACCTCAATAGGTAACTCTTGGGGGCAAATAATAAGTAGTCCAACACTGTGTCCCCCCCGAATGCCATAGCTACCAGGTGCACCATAAATTCCAGGGAACGTCGGGGCAGCTCGTGCTGCGATGCCCGACGTCCTCCCCAACGATGTGACGTCGACTGGCCTACTGGCCAGGAAATAGTGCTATGTGGCCCCGAGTGTAGTTAATCAGTAGGGAAATAAATCCCGAAACTATTAAAATTATATGAAACACCATAGCCAAACAATGGAATATAATTATTTTATTAAATTTCAAATCAAACATGGTTACCCACACCCCTTTTCATGAATGGACTTGTTCAACCCACCCAAGTTGGAACACTGGGACTCGCCCATCGGCGAAGCCTGCCGAAAGTGGTATGGCCATTTTTAAAAGTTATTTTATCAATTTTAATTAATTAAATTAATTTTATTGTGTGAAAGTGCAATTATGTTTCTTCANATTTTTAAAAGTTATTTTATCAATTTTAATTAATTAAATTAATTTTATTGTGTGAAAGTGCAATTATGTTTCTTCATTACAGCATAATGCCTTTCATGGCTCCAAATTAATTTTATTGTGTTTCTTTAGTGTGGTGACATACCCCATTATATTACATTCACATACTTAATTAACACTTAATTAATTACAGGTATGTCACCATTCTATCTTTAACTATGTAATTTCATTATGTATTATTTTGTTTAGATGTAAGAGGGCCAAAGTAATTTTTCACTCAAATTTGGCAATGGCTTTGGCCACACTTATTGAAACCCGATACCATGATGTTTAATCTGACATCAGCACTCGGGTTGGCTGGCAGTATGTGAGTTTCGCTCAATGTGGACCCCCTCAGCACCTACAACTTTTGCTGTAATGACTTTTATTTCAATAGAAGGTTGTAATGACAGAACATTTTCTTTGTTNATTTTTAAAAGTTATTTTATCAATTTTAATTAATTAAATTAATTTTATTGTGTGAAAGTGCAATTATGTTTCTTCGTTACAGCAGAATGCCTTTCATGGCTCCAAATTAATTTTATTGTGTTTCTTTAGTGTGGTGACATACCCCATTATATCACATTCACATACTTAATTAAATACAGGTATGTCACCATTCTATCTTTAACTATGTAATTTCATTATGTATTATTTTGTTTAGATGTAAGAGGGCCAAAGTAATTTTTCACTCAAATTTCGCAATGGCTTTGGCCACACTTATTGAAACCCGATACCATGATGTTTAATCTGACATCAGCACTCGGGCTGGCTGGCAGCATGTGAGTTTCGCTCAATGTGGACCACCTCAGCACCTACAACTTTTGCTGTAATGACTTTTATTTCAATAGAAGGTTGTAATGACAGAACATTTTCTTTGTTTTTCATGCCGAGCGGTCGACCATCTGCCCTCTGTGAAAATATCCAGGGCTTAACACGCCACACATACTTCATCTAATTTTTCATGACTTAGGCCAGTTTTACAGCAGTGGTAATTGGCAGACTGAGTGCCGAGGCCGCTTCACTGTGTGAATGAAGTACACCGAAGAGCCAAAAAACTGGTACACCTGTATAATATCGCGTAGGGCCAGCACGAGCACGCAGAAGTGCCGCAAGTCGACGTGGCATGGTTTCGACTAATGGCTGAAGGTATGCAGGAAGCTATTCACATCATGAATCCTGCAGGGCTGTCCACAAATCCATATGAGTGCGAGGCGGTGGAGATCTCTTCTGAACAGCACGTTGCAAGGCATCCCAGATATGCTCAATAATGTTAATGTCTGGTTATTTAGGTGGCCAATGGACGTGTCTAAAGCCATAGCCATAGGAGTGTTCCTGGAGCCACTCGGTAGTAAATCTCGACATGTGGGGTGTCGCATTGTCCCGCTGGAACTGTCCACCTCCATCGGAATGCACAATGGACATGAATGGGTGCAGGTGATCGGACAGGATGCTTACAGATCTGTCGTCTGTCAGTCGTATATAGATGTATCAGGGGTCCCATTTCAAGCCAACTGCACATGCCCCATACCATGACAGAGCATCCACCATTTTGAACAGTCCCCTGTTGACATGTAGGATCCATGGATTCATGAGGATGTCTCCATACCCATACACGTCCATCCACCCAATACAATTGGAAACGAGACTCGTCAGACCAAGCAACGTGTTTCCAGTCATAAACAGTCCAATGGTGTTGTTGGCGGGCCCAGGCAAGACGTAAAGTGTTGTGTTGTGCAGTCAACAACAGCACACAAGTGTGCCTTCGGCTCCGAAAGCCCATTTCAATTATGGTCCGTTTAATAGTTCGTACACGGGCACTTGTTGATGTCCCAGCACTTAAATCTGCACCAATTTAAGAAAGGGTTGCATGTCTGTCACATTTAATTATTCTCGTCAGTCGCTTTTTGTCCCGTTCATTCACAATCTTTTTCGAGCCGCCACATTGTCGAATTTTTATGTTTTTCCGGTTTCCCGTTATTCACTGTACACTCGTGAAATGGTCGTACGCGAAAATCCAAATGTTATCGCTACCACGAAGATGCTATGTCCCATCTGTCGTGCACCGACTATAACACCACGCTCAAACTCACTTAAATCTTGATAACCTGCCCTAACCTGCCATTGTAGCAGCAGTAAACCGATCTAGCCACTTTGCCAGATGTTTGTTGTCTTATATAGTCGCTGCCGAACGCAATGCGTTACTCTGAGTGGTTCCATACCTCTGTTATTCGCACATGCACACCTGCACCAGTTTTATTGTCTCTCCAGTGTATAAGGGCTGATGTATCACATACCACAAATAAACGTCTAAAGACCATGCCTGCATTTTATTGGGTTAACCCCCTCTGGGTATTCTGCGCACTGCACCCACTTGCAGAAAACAAAATTGTAAGTAACAGTGTGTGAGGTGGCCACAACTTCACCAACATAATAGTGAAAACCATATGTATATTGAATTACTGGTAACTTATCATCTCCAAGCACCGTAAACCGATGGGGTACTCCAGGGACTCTTGGGTCGTCGACCACATGACCCTCACTAACTCATACTTATTGAGTAATGGGTCTGGGCAAATTCATCAGTTTATACCTTAATCTGGTAAGCCAGGTAAAGTGGGGACCCACATAAGCATTCCTGGGGACTTATTCAGTTATTCATTATTTTTTTGTATTCTTTAAGTTTCGAAAGCTCTCGAAACAAATAAAATCTTCGAGAAAGGCAATTNAGTTATTCATTATTTTTTTGTATTCTTTAAGTTTCGAAAGCTCTCGAAACAAATAAAATCTTCGAGAAAGGCAATTTCATATTCTAAGTCATAATTACTTACATCCCTCCTAGCCTTCGGAAATGTTCAAATTTTCGTTGGTGAATGCAATATGGCAACACTATGCACATAAATTTGAACTGTTTTTCGAGAGTTAGCTTATAAATTATGAATACTTAAGCTTGAAACATTAATAAACCANGCACATAAATTTGAACTGTTTTTCGAGAGTTAGCTTATAAATTATGAATACTTAAGCTTGAAACATTAATAAACCAAGCAGTAAATCCATTAAAGTATTTTATTTACATTTGGCGCATTTTAGATATTGGTATTAAATGAATAATGTATTCTAGGAAAAAGTTATCTTTTCTTCGTCAAGTGTGTCAAATTTGCTGACGACATCGTACTGTTTTCTAACTCGGCTGGACGTGTGATGTATTACACATTTATATGTTTTGTAATTATCCAGTATAGTGACTTTTCTGAAGGAAACATCCAACATAAACGAAAGTGCCATTAATGGATTCTGCACAGCTTACCTTGTTAATATTCAGGAAGGCATCATGTTAAAATAAGTACAACATATTAAATAAAATAGTTAAAAGTACTAGCAGTTCGCTGATTTCTTTACGTGAGATGNATGTTAAAATAAGTACAACATATTAAATAAAATAGTTAAAAGTACTAGCAGTTCGCTGATTTCTTTACGTGAGATGCCATGATTTTTGGTGACATCATGATTCCTGCCGTCACCTTATTGGCTTGTGGTTATTGTTACATCACTGTGACATGTCACATGTGATTTTAACGAAAAATTCTTAACAGCTCAGTAGCCTCTGTGTCCTTGCTGGGGTGAGTTGTAACGTCCCAATCCTATGGATTTAAAAATGGAGAAAGCAAGAACGAGTGCTTCTGTGTGTTATATTCGCCTGTGTACGATTGCTTCAGAGAATAATATTCGGCTATGATCGAGTGCTTCAGTGCGTAATATTTGCCTAGGTGGCACTTTAGCAGATCATGGTGTTTGGTCGAGTGAGGTTAGGTTGAATTGGCCGAGGACAGAGGAATTGTACCCGCAGCCTACCTAGATGAGTTAATTGATATTCTTCCGATTTTTTTATGGCTCCTTTAATTCCCTAAAATCCTAATTTAATAAAGTCACTAAACTGGATAATTACGTATGTTTTAATTACGTATGCACTGAGTTTAAATATACTCACATGTACGCCGATAAGAGAGAGCAGACAGAACTTTGGTTGTTGCAGGCANCGTATGCACTGAGTTTAAATATACTCACATGTACGCCGATAAGAGAGAGCAGACAGAACTTTGGTTGTTGCAGGCATGAAGATTTTTCTCAATGACCATTTAGCAGTTTGGTTGCAAACTAATTACGAACAAACTGTTTCCTCTGTTATTTATAATACCAAGATTATAAAATAAGCTNAGCAGTTTGGTTGCAAACTAATTACGAACAAACTGTTTCCTCTGTTATTTATAATACCAAGATTATAAAATAAGCGAAGGACAACAAACTAGATGCTTTCATCTTCCAAGACGATTGTATTAATATCAATATTATATGAATTTGTACTTAATTTTGTTCTAGATAATTTATTTTTGTTGTAAACTCCAAATAATTGTTGACAATTTAGCGCTACCTATCATTAATTTTACAANTTCTAGATAATTTATTTTTGTTGTAAACTCCAAATAATTGTTGACAATTTAGCGCTACCTATCATTAATTTTACAAACTACATTGTTAAAAGAAAACTGTTTTGAAAAATCTGTGTTTATGTTCTCCTATTTCATTTTAAAGAACTGCAATGAAATAATAAATAACCTCACAATAGCCAGCCAAGTTTTTATAATACAACTCGGTAACAAGTGCCCGAAAGGCCTTGTGATCGTTTCGAGTTTCTTATTGGACATAGTTATGTCAAACGAACACTATAATTTGCTTAGAATAGCTCCTTTCGTAAGTAACGTAAAATTCGAGTAATCACAAATATTTTTGTCAACAGGAAACGAAACGAATAACTTAGAATAAGCCCCCTGAAATCCCCTACACGTGAGTGAATAAATAAATACAAGGAAAATATGTTTTAAGGACACGTCAGCCTAACATCAACAGGCTTTTTGCGAATGTAAATAAATATATCAGCAATAAAAATGGTAAATAATCTTAACTGAGANGCCTAACATCAACAGGCTTTTTGCGAATGTAAATAAATATATCAGCAATAAAAATGGTAAATAATCTTAACTGAGATATACCACAGACTTTTTTTTCATTTTCACGGATATTCCATTGCAGTCATAAGCAACACATTTCTGGACCATTTCTTTTAAAATAATTACAGCTTATACTTATACCATTACATTCAAAACACTACAGCTGTCCTCAATCAGCTGTTCACGGTGTGAGTGANTCACGGTGTGAGGTTTATTAAACTCATGATTTTACATCATATATGACTTTGGTGACGCGCGCAGAGTTTTTAATTTTTTATGTTGCCTGTATGTAAATGTCTTCTGGCTGTGTTTGTGTTTACATATTATAATGTTTTGCGAAATGGTTCAAAACCGGATTCGTATTGCTAAGGATTGCTGGAGCAACCCAAAAATTAAGTAAATTGTGCTCTAAGTACGTACTTTTGTAATAAATTTTTATGGAAGGTTTTTAGTAAGGAAAGTTTATTTTTAGAAATGATTTTTTCAGTCTATGAAGAGCATTGTTTTAACTCGTCGAGTGCATATGCTTAATTTTTGTTTAATGTTATTATCATATATAGAAATTNTATGAAGAGCATTGTTTTAACTCGTCGAGTGCATATGCTTAATTTTTGTTTAATGTTATTATCATATATAGAAATTGTGGTTAACTTTCCCACAAATCGGAAGAATACTAATGTTGGCAGTTACATACTTGTGTCGTTATTAGTATATCCCCGAGTATCTGTTTGCGCTCTCCAGACTTACTTTACTTGTTGCTCTGATCAGCCTGGTCTACAACCAACTTAACGCAAAACGTTTCACTCTAAACGCCTCCATAAGAAAATTGGCATGTCTACAAGCGACGTTAACAGGTATAAAAATAAAAATTATGTAGGTGTATATATACAAATATTTTAATTTGTGTTTGTTATTAAAAATACACCCTTTTATATTAAAAAAACGAGGTAATTATGCAATTTTGGGGGCTTTTCTGCACCCCCCCCCCCCCNTATAGGGTTTCCTGTAAAAATAAAAATAATTCATTGAAAATCTTATATTTCCACTCCACTAATGATGCAGAACACAAATATACGAGGGGCATTAACGTCAGACTAATTTCGTAATATGTGCCCACCTAACCTAACAGAACCTAACCCCATGATGAGTGAATCACTATATTACATTTTTAAACTCACCTAGGATTGTTGGGTTTTAAACTAACCTAGGGTTATTGGGTTTTAAACTAGCGTAGGATTGTAGGGTGTTAATCTAACCTAGGATAGTAGGGTTTTAAACTAATCTCGGATTTTAGGGTTTTAAACTAATGTACGAATTGAGTCAAATCTAGGATGTTAGGGATTTAAAGTATTCGTAAAACACAAGGAAGAATATCAATTAACTCACCTAGGTAGCTGCGAGTACAATTCCTCTGTCCTTGGCCAATTCAACTGTTGTACACCTTACCTCACTCGACGAAACAAGTAACACCCACCACATAGGCAAATATTATGCATAGAAGCACACGTTCATAGGCGAAAATACGCACAGAAGCACTCGTTATTGCACTCTCAGTTTTTAAATCGGTCAGATTCGGACGTTACAAGTCGCGCCCGCAACAACACAACCGCACTGTTTCACATTTGAACGGCAACTGAAATTTGATGACGATGACATCTAAAGGCCCTTACGATGACGTCAACGACCTACAGCCAATAAGGTGACTGCACTATGCCGAAAATCACCAAATATTAATGCATCCAACGTAAAAAAAGGGGCGGACCGCTCGTACTATTAACTATTTTATTTTAAACATTCAATTTATTTTAACATTACGCCCTCCTGAATATCCGCGGCCGGTAGGTAGTGTGGGAAACAGCGATGCACAGCCATTAAACATGGCGACCGGCGTAAACACATCGGCCGAACTGCTTGTACATTTTGTAATTTTGTTAAATTTTTTTAAATATGTTTTACTTATTTTAACATGACCCCCTTTTAAATATGAACAAGGTAAGCTGTGCAGAACCCATTAATGCTACTTTTGTTGTTCTAGGAGGCTTTGTTCAGAAAAGCCCCATAACTGCATAATTACCAAAAACGATTCCGCAGACTACATATTTACGCTCAACTATTTTGAAATGCATCTTGCTTTATTTGTTTCTTGATTTCGTATAACATTAACAGAATAAAAATGTACATCGATGGTGGTGCCATCTGTTACCCAACGTCTGTACCTTATGTTTACTCTTCTTTGTGACGTCTTGAATTCTGATTGGCTGCCGTTAAACGTTAAAAGCAAAAACTTGAATGTTGGCCAACTTTTAACGTGTTGTGTTTGACAATTAGTGCCGTTACGTTTGTCGGTTTTAGCCAGTGCCATTACTCTCCATGGATTCATTACTTACTGTCACATGTTATTGTAGTCTANATCTGTTACCCAACGTCTGTACCTTATGTTTACTCTTCTTTGTGACGTCTTGAATTCTGATTGGCTGCCGTTAAACGTTAAAAGCAAAAACTATAATGTTGGCCAACTTTTAACGTGTTGTGTTTGACAATTAGTGCCATTACGTTTGTCGGTTTTAGCCAGTGCCATTACTCTCCATGGATTCATTACTTACTGTCACATGTTATTGTAGTCAAGCCTTTACGTTGCTTTTTGCTCTGGAAACCAGTGTGTTGCAAATTTGTGTACTCAGTTTTGCGAAGCTCAGGGGTTGATTAACCATTAAGCAAAGTAAGCTTATACTTAAGGTGGATTCAAAACCGTTTGTCCGGAGGTCATGTGATCTTCAATCAATCGCAGGGCTATTTTTTTTCTATCCGTCAATCCGTCACATATTTCTCAAACTTTAACTTTTGATGGACAGACAGATGGGCCACCACCTTCTGACGACATTCTGTAGATGCGAATACACACTTTAAAATAAAATGCAAGGTGGTGGATCTGTGTATATTATCTTTGGTGGTTAATTCAGGAATTTAAAATGTAAACAATAATTCAGTATAAATTCTTATCACACACAAAAATTATTTCCCCAAAATGTTTTTCTCTTGAAAATGTATTTCCAACCAAATTTACCTCAGACTAAAGAAAGATCACGATGCTTAGTTGTTACACTGAAATTTTGCCGTACAGAAGGATTGACGGATGACGAATTGTTGTGAATCGCTTTCAACTGATGGACGAAAAAACAGACTGATGACTGANATCTGTTACCCAACGTCTGTACCTTATGTTTACTCTTCTTTGTGACGTCTTGAATTCTGATTGGCTGCCGTTAAACGTTAAAAGCAAAAACTATAATGTTGGCCAACTTTTAACGTGTTGTGTTTGACAATTAGTGCCATNTGACGTCTTGAATTCTGATTGGCTGCCGTTAAATGTTAAAAGCAAAAACTTGAATGTTGGCCAACTTTTAACGTGTTGTGTTTGACAATTAGTGCCGTTACGTTTGTCGGTTTTAGCCAGTGCCATTACTCTCCATGGATTCATTACTTACTGTCACATGTTATTGTAGTCTAGCCTTTACGTTGCTTTTTGCTCTGGAAACCAGTGTGTTGCAAATTTGTGTACTCAGTTTTGCGAAGCTCAGGGGTTGATTAACCATTAAGCAAAGTAAGCTTATACTTAAGGTGGATTCAAAACTGTTTGTCCGGAGGTCATGTGATCTTCAATCAATCGCAGGGCTATTTTTTTTCTATCCGTCAATCCGTCACATATTTCTCAAACTTTAACTTTTGATGGACAGACAGATGGGCCACCACCTTCTGACGACATTCTGTAGATGCGAATACACACTTTAAAATAAAATGCAAGGTGGTGGATCTGTGTATATTATCTTTGGTGGTTAATTCAGGAATTTAAAATGTAAACAATAATTCAGTATAAATTCTTATCACACAAAAAAATTATTTCCCCAAAATGTTTTTCTCTTGAAAATGTATTTCCAACCAAATTTACCTCAGACTAAAGAAAGATCACGATGCTTAGTTGTTACACTGAAATTTTGCCGTACAGAAGGATTGACGGATGACGAATTGTTGTGAATCGCTTTCAACTGATGGACGAAAAAACAGACTGATGACTGACGGGTGTGATGGATGGTTGTTACCCCAGCTTAAAAGCATCAAGGGAAAGGGGGCACCACATAAATGCTACATTGCCATATTGACTGTGGACTATATGGTGCAGAAATGCATCTGGTACAGCTGNGTTACCCCAGCTTAAAAGCATCAAGGGAAAGGGGGCACCACATAAATGCTACATTGCCATATTGACTGTGGACTATCTGGTACAGCAGNGACTATATGGTGCAGAAATGCATCTGGTACAGCTGAACCAGGTTCAACCAAAAAAAATTGTAAAGTTATTCTATTTTTATTGAATTCATAGTACATGTAATATACATGATAATATTAAAAATGTATCTCAGCATTGGAATACAACAAAATTAGAATCTTGTTACTGGTAAACTACTATGTCGCACATGGTTAATTTTCTCAGATGAAGTATATTAAAAACATCTACAGAACAACTATGCAACAAGGCAGGTTAGCTGCGTTATTTCTACTAAGTACCCACAGAAGTAGTTTTGCATAAGATTATTTTGAAGATCTCATCAAAGACATTTCAGTTACAAATAGTAGGAGAAAACGTTTGAGATGCAAATAGGTAGAAGGATACAAACAATAACATTGCTTTCTATCTTATTGTAAGTTTTGTTGCATTTCTAAATTTGTTATTTAAAATGTTATTATTGTTTATATTTTCAATTATACCTACCATGGTATTCATTTCAACTGAGACTACAGAATAATGCAAAATATATGTGTTTATGACTAAAAGTGTCCAAGTAAACAACTACTGTTTTCGAAGGAGAAATTTAAGCCTGCAAAATGTAGCTTCCTGTTGTCCTATCTGGGCTGTTGTGGTGAGGGAAGGGTGGGTCAATGATAACATTACAAATGGGAACCCTTATATTTTATTGTAGATTTCCAATTCTGCATCAACATGTATAAAATAATTATTTGAAATAGTTTTTGCAATTTGTTATAGATGGCGGTGAAAAGGGTGCAAAATAGATTATCCTTGGTTGCATTATTTGGGAACTGCCACATTTCATTTCAGAAGAAATTCGCTATATAAACTACCATGTTTGTGTCTTATGCATATTCAACCTGTGATGGTGCGACAGACGTAGTTACACTTCTACATTTATGCAAGGGGAACCCTCATGTTATACTGCATTCGACTTCACCATTCAAGAAACATAACCTTTATGATTTGAACCATATAGATTTAAATAATGTGTGCAGAGGGTTTCCTTGCTTTACACCAATAGGGTGCTTGTATTTAGTAAATCCTCTTGACTCTCACCATTGGCGTGCATAATCTAAATGCTTGAAATGAAGGCCTGAAACATCAATGCATTTTTTGATCCCTGCTCTATATGATAGTACACAACGTAAAAGTGTGTCTGCATCAATTTTTGCACAAGCATTTAGGATTCATTCAGTTATGTTGTCGCTGATTGTTGGTACTTTGAGATGCATCTTATTGTTGAGGAAACCACACAAAAATTAATCTAGTGACATAAGGTCTAGCGGGTCAATGTACCCAGTCCAGCTCTACCGATCCAGTGATTGTTTTAATCACAATTTAATATCACCTGTGGTGCTNTTTCAGAAGAAATTCGCTATATAAACTACCATGTTTGTGTCTTATGCATATTCAACCTGTGATGGTGCGACAGACTTAGTTACACTTCTACATTTATGCAAAGGGAACCCTCATGTTATACTGCATTGGACTTCACCATTCAAGAAACATAACCTTTATGATATGAACCATATAGATTTAAATAATGTGTGCAGAGGGTTTCCTTGCTTTACACCAATAGGGTGCTTGTATTTAGTAAANACCATATAGATTTAAATAATGTGTGCAGAGGGTTTCCTTGCTTTACACCAATAGGGTGCTTGTATTTAGTAAATCGTCTTGACTCTCACCATTGGCGTGCATAATCTAAATGCCTGAAACATCAATGCATTTTTTGATCCCTGCTCTATATGATAGTACACAACGTAAAAGTGTGTCTGCATCAATTTTTGCACAAGCATTTAGGATTCATTCAGTTATGTTGTCGCTGGTTGTTGGTACTTCGAGATGCATTTTATTGTTGAGGAAACCACACAAAAATTAATCTAGTGACATAAGGTCTAGCGGTCTGGCGGGTCAATGTACCCAGTCCAGCTCTACCGATCCAGTGATTGTTTTAATCACAATTTAATATCACCTGTGGTGCTGCGTATTGTGCTGGAAAACCATTATGTTGAAACCNTGCGTATTGTGCTGGAAAACCATTATGTTGAAACCACATGGTCTGTAAATGTTCTAGGCTTAGGTATTAATGCAATGTTGTCAGGTAGTCTTGCAGAATGTTGCTGTAATTTTCACAGTTCAAGGTACCCTCGATGAAATACAGACAAATGAGTTTGTATCCTATGATACTACACCAAATGTTTACAGACCACGAATTTTGATGTTTACCTTGATGCAATCAGTTTGGGTTTTACACACTCCAGTAATGCATGTTGTGTCGATTAACCTCACTGTGGTTCATTAAAGTTGACTCATTGCAGAAAATTGCGCAGTGGAAGATATCTGGATTTCGTTGTTTTTGTTGAAATTTTCATTGACAACACGTTACTCGATTCTGAAAATCAGCACTATGTATTTCTTGATGGTAGAGGTGCACTTTGACTCTTTAGTATTTTCCAAACACTAGGTTGTGATGTTCCACTAGTGCGAGCTATTTCTCAAGTGCTCGCATCGAGGTTATGGGCCACTGCATCTAGCACTGCCACTGTCACTTGCGGGCTTATTCTTTCCAAGTTTTTCATTTAATTTGCTTTAGATAAAAATATTTGTTATTACTTGAACTTTCGTTTCCTAATGAAAGGAGGTATTCTAAGCGTTTACAAGTATTCGTTTGACATCACTATGTTTGCTATCACATTCAAAATGATAACAAAGCCCTTCAGACTTTCGTTACAAAGTTTTATTATGAAAATTTGGCGAATGCGTGGTACAGGTAGTTAAATATTTGTAACTGCGGAAGATGAGAACTTGAAGTAATACACCTTCGTGCAACAACATAAAAATATATTTCAAAACAAAATTATTTCAATGGCACTAATTAATCTTTCGGTTTTAATTTGTGAGCTTCATAAGCAGCACTGTAGACTGACAATTGTGAGGGTATGTTTTTATTTAACTACATTTGTTTATAACAAAATATGAGTACTTAAATACTGATTTTATTCCAAAATTCTTTGAAAAATTTGGAAATTAACCAATAGGTAGCGTTAAACTGTAAATAATTCTTGGGAGTATAAAACTTAATTACTGTCTCTTAAAAATATTTTAGTAAAAATTCTCACCACATTGGAATTAGCACAGTTGGGTAGAAAGACAACACCGTCTAGTTTGTTATCCATAGCTTGTTTTGTAATTTTGGTATTAAAAGTAACGAATGTAACAGCATGCCATAAACAGCCATGCAACCAAAATTCAAATATGTAAATCAGAAAAATTGAGTAAGTGTGACAACCAAAGTTCTGTCCCCTCTGTTATCAAAATACATGTGAATCCATCTTATTGCAAGTAGATATAAAATTACAGCATGTTTTTTTGTTTTGTGTGTGTGTGCGTGCATGCATGTGTGTGTGTACACACACACACACACCACACACAGGTCCAGCTGGGTTATATAATACCACGAAGTATGATGTGGAGAGAAAATTTGACTCTTGACAAACAAAATGTATCTTTTTCCATTAATTAATTATTTTTCTAATACTAACATTTAAAACCTTCCAAATGCAAATAAATTATTTTAAGAGCTGTACTGCTTTGGTTTATTATTAATGTATTAAATATGAAATATTCATAATTTTATAAATAAACTCCCAAGTTTTATTAACTTATGTCATCACTATAAGGACTTTGGTGTACGGGCTAAATGTCTCTTGTTTGCAATAGCTCAGGGAAAGGGGCCATGTGATGGGATAGGAGGTACTGTGAAGAGTTTTATTAGAAATGCTATTTTGCAGCTGCCAGTAAACAACCAGATCATGGCACCTATGGATGTTTTCAAGTAATGTTCGAATCATATTCAAGGAGTCATGTGTTTCTATTGTTCCAAGAATGACATAGACAATATAAGAGAGTCTCTTTGGGAAAGATTCCAGGTGTCACAGGTTATTCCACAGTTTCACTCCTATCACTGTTTCGAAACATTACAAGTTAGAGTCTGTCAACGTTGATGCATAATGCATTACATCATGGGAGTTCTTCTTGCAAAAATGTAGAAGTGTAACTACGCCTGTCGCACCATCACAGGTTGAATATGAATCCTAGGTAGTTTTTAAAATTTCAGTCCATTACATATCCGTTTGTCTCATCTCTCTTCATCACTCTTCTATGACTTTCAAGAGACAGCATAAATAGAAGTAATGACCTCTGTAAGTTAGACCAAATTTAAGTTCATTTATATATAAATTAAAAAGTTAAAAACATCAAATTNGAAGTAATGACCTCTGTAAGTTAGACCAAATTTAAGTTCATTTATATATAAATTAAAAAGTTAAAAACATCAAATTAGTATTCACAAACCAATATTATTTACAAACATTGACGTGTACATATTTACTGTGTTCCTATATCTTAGTCTGTACTAATTNAGAAGTAATGACCTCTGTAAGTTAGACCAAATTTAAGTTCATTTATATATAAATTAAAAAGTTAAAAACATCAAATCAGTATTCACAAACCAATATTATTTACAAACATTGACGTGTACATATTTACTGTGTTCCTATATCTTAGTCTGTACAAATTCAAAAACTGAAACAATATAGCTATTATGACAAATTAATCGTTAAATATTATATATTTAGTGTATTGAATGGTTGTGTGCTGTGAGTGAGATCATTTGCAACTAATGTTTTCTAAACAGTATGTACACTCTAGCCATTGCTAACAGCACAAAGTTTCGTTGTGCGGTNTTAGTGTATTGAATGGTTGTGTGCTGTGAGTGAGATCATTTGCAACTAATGTTTTCTAAACAGTATGTACACTCTACCCATTGCTAACAGCACAAAGTTTCGTTGTGCGGTGCCAATGACAGTGCCATTGCCTCGTAGCACTAGAAAGTCCGCCTACCTAGACGTGATGCACCAACAGTAAGACTTTCCTCTTCAAAAACTGTACTCCATCTCGATAAAAAGCCCATTTTTCTCAAAGTTATCAGCAAGCTGTAACGTCATAATTGTTTGTATTGCCTTCACTAGTGTAGGTATTGTAGGTGTCATAAGTACAAATAGTATTGGGACACAGTATGTTGGGAAAGGGGATTAAAATTTTACATCAGAACTAATGCAGTAGGTAACAGAAATAAGTTAAATTTACAAGTTATGCTAATTTTATGTTATATTGATATCTGTTGTCTATCTGAACATTGGATAATTGTCAGGGTAAACTTTATGCCAAATAAATAATTACTATCTGCCTGCTGAAAATTGTAGAGTAAGTTCACGTTGTGTGTGTGTTAGCACATGTGTGCATGTGTATGTCTAAATGTATATTATCTAAATACACACACATATATATATATATATATATATATATATATATACATACATACATACATATATATAAATTTGATAGACTTTGCCTGCAGGTTAATTACGAAAAAAGAAGTTGAAATCATATATACAACCTTTAGTCTAAAATTTATTCTAAGGGAGGTACACATTTTTGAAGTTGTAACTGAAGAAATAGGGATGATATTATGATTTTACCATTCTACCCAGGAAGTTTGACCAACTGAGGCAGAAGAAATGGGTACTTTGCCCTGAAGATGGAGGCTGTAATGTCTTCCGAAACATCGGGAAGGAAAACAACAGTGACGCGGCTGCTACACAGAAGCCAAGATTTTGCAGACAACTGCCGCAAAATCCTGTGAACTTTATTAATGAACCTCTATGGGGAGGATAATGCCATCCTAGCCAGGAAGTTTTACCAACAGAGGCAGAAGAAATGGCTACTTTGCCCTGAAGATGGACGCTGCATTGTCTTCCATAACGTCAGGAAGGAAAACGACAGTGACGCGACTAGCCAAGATTTCGTTTATTTAAATCACATGTCATTTGTGTTCCTTATCCACGTTAATTGCAAGAAGATCTAACCTAACTTTACGATATGTGATTACAGGAGAGAGAGAGTGTGCCGTAACGAGATAGTGTGTTAGAAAAAGTATAATAAGCAATCTCGCGTCGGTTCATCCACCCCCTGTGATTTACCTATCATGAAGTTAGGTTTCATTTGGTTAGGTGTTCTGAATTTAAATTGCTGGCAGCAGAAGTACTTAAGTACATCAATTCCCACAGTCACATGCAATACTACACAGTACAATTCACTACACTATATACACTTTCCATTAAAATAACTCAGCAGTTATGTATGTTACTCATCCGTGTAAGCGGCTAATGTAGCTCATTTGTGATCTATTGGTGATAACTCATGTATAGGACACGTTAGTTTCTATTAAATTTGTGTAAGCTCCGCAAACACTCTTATTCCTGCACAATAATTATATTATAACACTTCACATGGAAACAGTTGAAAAGAAATACTTGTATTTCTGCACAATACTTTGATTTAACATGTCACATGGAAATAATCGTAAAGAAACATGCGTAATAGCACTCGTAAATCACAAGCATTCACACGGTTAAATTCACTTATCTTCTGAACTTCCGGACACTACCAGCATACAACTGTGATTGAAAATAGGTATAACTTGAATGGGAAGACCACAATCGTTGCACATTTGTTTCCTGTCTCTGTGCATTGTTGGTGAACAAATGTATCATGGCGATACACATAAACTGTATGAAAACAACACTAGGGAACGTCGTTTCTTATGATATACTGTATATATATTTTTTTAACTACTTATATATCACATAGTACAATCATCTGTTGAAAAATGCAACAGAATTAAATGATATTCCGATACTGAATTACAGTGATTTAAAGCTGTATAAACTTAGCGCCCCAGTTAAAACATACCATGTGAATAACGTTTTGTAAATAAAGATATTGTTTCCATAGGCATTCTTGCTTTTAACCCGATTAAAGCGTCCCCAGAAAAATATATGTAACACAAATTTTACGTGTTTTACCGCATAAACGCCCATATCTTCATAGCCCTCCTCACTATCACATTTCTGGGTATATACTGTAAATTACGTGAAGCCCCAATGAAATTCCTATTAAGTGTGATTAGTAATGACCGTATACACTGTTTGCAGGTATTATTTTCCCGTTGTTTGGAAAGCCCCTATTCTGGATAATTACAACAGTGTGGACAAGAAAATTGACAGTGTAAATGTAAGGATGGACAGTATAGCGAATTAAATAAAACAGAAATAGCTGCATATGGCTGGAATTTCTTCAGCAGTGGAGTTCTACTACCACCACACCTGCAGCTGAGAAAAGTGGGGAAGCCGTGCAAGCCGTAACCAACGCAGCAACCTCAGAGGATAGTCAGCAGCTGTGCGGCATATGTGTCACACAGACAAAAAAGGGGAAGGGGATCTCAATGAAGCCTTCTCCTTACGATGGCCAGACGTCTTGGCGGGAGTACCAACACCAGTTTGAAATAGTCGCCACCCTGAATAGCTGGTCTGCCGAACAGCAGGCTTACTTCCTCGCAGTTGTACTGAGAAGCCCTGCACTGGGCATACTACTATCTCTGTGACATCGACTTGAGTACCCCACACTGGTGTCGGCCTTGGAACTTTGTTTATGTGACCGATACCTCTAACATGCCCACTATGCTAAACTGCAAAGCCCGACCTAGTGACGAGGAGAGCCACTGCAGGAGTTATGGCAAGACATTGTGCTGCTGTCTCACCTATTTCTGAAAGGGTACTCCGAGGAGGCGTGCAACATCATCGCAGTCGGCTTCTTCATTGATGACTCGCAGACACACAGCTATGGCAATCAGTACATGCAGGATGCCCTGGCTCGAGCACTGGAAGTGGAGTCAGCAAGACAGGTGTCCGTACCCCGACGTCCAGTACGAGCAGTTACGCTGAACGAAGACGACAAACACATGTTTTCGCCAACCTTGTGACGCGGTGGTTTCACCCAGACTGCTCCTCCTGTGCCTGATCCGCAACGGTATTACAGGAGACATCTTTCTGAGCTAGTTATACTAGGGGAGTGCAGACCAGGACTTCCCATTACATTCAGGCTTAGTATGTGTTGCCACAACAGACTTGCATATGTAAAATATGCTACATTTCACATCAGGCTTTAGATGTGTGCACTCCCCACAGACTTGGACTCTGTCCATAACCATGACTGATTTGAGCTCGGTCAGTGCTCTAATTGATAGTAGTTGAATACTGTCAATAGAAAGAGTAACGCCCTTTCCAATCGCAGTGGGTGGATGTTCTCCACCCGAGAGTGGTTCCACCTCACCTGTCAACAGCAACGTACAGAGTTGAATCCGCACGCGCCACCTTGATGGGGCCGAGTGCTATCCTCACTCTACAAACCCGCTTTGTAAACGAGTCCTCTTACTAGGCGGACCAGACCGTCGACCCTTCGTTAATGAGCACCAACCCTTCGAAACTGACACCGAAGGGAGCCGGCACGCTTGCTTTCCAGGGCAGCGGCTACCGACCCGTCTCGTACGTGCAGTGCCCGCCCTCCAGGCAAGTACCCACCTCCAGATCTCCTTCCAAGCAGAAGGTTCAACCAATGCCACCCAGAGTCCGACCCGCGATCAGCACGGCCGAAGCCGGGGCTTTCACACTGATCCCCTGGGTACCCACAATTTTCAGACATGCACACTGAGTTTTCACCCAGAACAGCCCAGCTCCTCCAGGACGCCAGCAGTCCCTTCACAGGCGCTCCGCCATCCCGAGATCAGCCCGATTTTCTAGGTCAAGCCTCAGCTTTGGGAGTGCAATTCGGTTCGCGGGTCTTCACCGCAGGGCGAAGAATATATACAGCCTCTGGAAGACTGCACATAACCTCGCCGTGACTGGTTATCTGTGCACAGACAGGCCGTCACCGCCTTCAATCGTCCTCACTCCGTTAGCCATGGGGCGGCCCCCATGTTACCAGCCCATACCGCGAGGAGGTGGAGATGGACTTGAGCAGTGCTAGGCTATATATTCGCATCACTGCCCCATTAATGGAGATGAGTTGGAAGCTTTTCGTGACGGCAGGGAGACGCCCCAGGGATCACTAGTTCCTATGAG
>NQII01004888.1:166285-180284 GCA_002778355.1 Clitarchus hookeri
CAGTGGGCTCTCAGGTTCCCTGACTGTCCACAACAGCAGCAGCAACAGAAGCAGTAGTGGAACAATAGGCAGCGGGAAGCAGGCCAGAGTGCAACACATTCGAAAAACTTGTAAACAATGATCTTGGGGGGACAAAGATCTGTGACTGCTGGGGGGAAGGCTGCAATGTTCTTACATGTACGTTCAGTGAAACAGGCTTTGGATGCAATACTGGTGGAGGGGAGTCTGATTGATGTTCTTTGCCAGATGGTCGTAGACACTCGGGCGACCATAACCGTAGTAAGACCAAACATTCTCAGGCCTTCCCCCCCAGCAATCGTCCCACGACACTGTGGAGTAATGCTATTTGACTACAGTAACAGTTGAGACCACACCAGTTAGAGGTAAGAGAAAAGTGAACTAGAAGCTTGGTGACCTTACCGTAGAGCATGATATTGTTTGAATTTTTTTAAAGTTAGTGGCTTAACCATGTTCTTTAGGGGATGGAGGCCTTAATTAAATAAAAGAGTTAATTATAATTTCGTAATTTATTTACAATAACTACAAAGTAAATGCTCTTGACTCAATAGCTCACAATAAATTGCTATCACTTGTTATTTACAGTTATTAAAATCAACTGATACAATTTACAGTCACCTCAAAGAAATTAATGTAATCAAATAAACAAGGTCAGTCCCACTCAACAATGTATCAAAACCTACTGAATTATTTTATAAATTATGTGTCCATATTTGACAGTTCCAATATTTACAGTTAAGTCCATATCACATTTCTATACAGTCCCACCTTAGTTCAGTCCACATTCCACCAGTCTGGAATGTTCTAGAGATATCATAGTGCCCTCATGCACAATATCGTTCTACTCGTCAGGTCAGGTGACACGCCCTCTCGCCTGTTTACACCAGAAACACCTTGCCTGCTGTCATCTTGCAATCTTCACTGTTATCCGTCCTCTTCGCTGATGTCCCTCGCTGCATCAGACTTCACCCGAGTTTTACACTTCAGCTAGATGGCTACTGCAATGACTGACTAACTTTCTGTCTGCCGGGGGAGGGGGTATTTATAGTGTCATTAGCTGTGGTCCAGAATCTTCTCCAAATGCCACATTGTGCCAATCAAAGGCTTACCAGAAAATTCTTGTTCATCCTCTTAACTTGTCAGCTTTTTAGGCAGGGGGGTGAGAGGCTGTCAATCATTCCCCCAGTCGTTGGGCAACAGAGCAGTGAGCAAATGTACCTCAGCAAAGGGGAGGGTCAAAGTGGGTCACCTTCTACAGGGCTATATCACAGATAACCAGGTAACATGAGCCGCGTCCAGTGCAGGGGTCTGCGTGCAACACTGCCCCCTCCTTAAGTGTGTTCATCCCAAACAGACTCTCCAACATCTGGACGTTGGTAGAGAACCATTTGGTCGATGTGGACAACTTGAGGCTTCGTCCAACAGTCCTTTCGACAAATCCAGTAGACCACCTTATTGATCTATTTCAGGATCCTGTACGTGCCTTCCTAACATTTCTGTAGCCTCTGGTGTACGAAGACAGCGAAGCGACAAACCAGCAGAGTGATGAGTGGCGATGAAAGTGACCAGCGGGAGTGAAGTCTGCGAACTGTGAGCATAGGTGCAGTGGAGAGAGAGAGACTGAGACTGGCAGGCGGGACTATTGAACTGGATGCATGAGTGACAGACATTTAGAATGATAGAAATATACACATTTAATACATGTCAATAATGAGGGTTAATTAAGTGACTGTAACCAATATAGAAACTTTGATAAGGACTTTAATTAGTATTGAGATAGACATTAAATATTTCGCTCACTGATAGTAAAATGAGTAATAGTGTTAAATGTTTTAAAAGCAAAATTATGAAAAAAATTATTAACCGAAGCTGTCTTAAAATTCATTATTTAAATCCCAAAATAAAATGCATTGGCAAGTTAAAGTCCTAAATATCTGGGCCTTTAGGCAGCAAATTGATTGAATTGAAAAGGATACTATTCCTGAAAAACCTCTGCAAAATTATAAGTTATGCTCCTGTTCTCATACAAGTTATTTAAAATTCTAAGATACAATAACAAAGTTAAATTAATGATGAATCACTACATCCCAACACAATCCTCGTCAAGTATACCATACTGGATCTAATTTGTGTGTGTTACTGACATGTTCAAATATATTCAAGAATGTTATGACTGACTTAGAATAAATGGCAGTTTATATAATATGATTATTATGACAGTTTAAATTGTTTCTGCCATACTTGCATATGATTGTCATATGTGATAACGCATAACAGATTCATTCCTGAACATGATTTGGTGACACTAGTCATCCTGGTTACAGGAGAAATTCCAAAAATTGCCATATCTTCTCTGATAATAATGACAGCCTATGCTTGGGATGATGAGCTTGTAGTCCATANTGGTTACAGGAGAAATTCCAAAAATTGCCATATCTTCTCTGATAATAATGACAGCCTATGCTTGGGATGATGAGCTCGTAGTCCAGATTATGCTAGTCACCTAGACATGATCAGGGATGACATAGGGTGTTGTAGTGTGTCCAATAACTGCATTCAGATGGCAGGAACTGATATTATGGGGTTTTGTAATGCTTGGTGCACATTATGGTGATATGCTTATTTGGTGATCAAGAAACATGTAGAAATATAAATATAATAATGTAAATAAACAAGGCGTGTGTGCGGTTCATGTGAATAAAATAATCTATGAAGATGATAATTGATAAGTAATGTTAGATAAAATAAATAAATAATTATTAGAACCTGTTTTATTGATAAAAATAGCTGTTATACCTGAATATATTTTTGAAATTTTCCACAGCACTCATGGTGGACTAATGTAGAGGTTCATTCTTTCAACCATTAACAGTGTAGCCTGTGTAAATACTGTTCACGATGAAGTGAGCACTTTTGAAAACCCTTCTTATTTTCTNCAACCATTAACAGTGTAGCCTGTGTAAATACTGTTCACGATGAAGTGAGCACTTTTGAAAACCCTTCTTATTTTCCACTTTCAGCCTGTTGCAGATCCTGTAATTATTAAGTTTAAGGGCTTTTCTGAAAGAAAAAAAAAACCCCAAAAAGTGGTATATTTCCACTCTACTAATCATGTAGAACACGAATATACTAGGGACATTAACNCAACCATTAACAGTGTAGCCTGTGTAAATACTGTTCACGATGAAGTGAGCACTTTTGAAAACCCTTCTTATTTTCTACTTTCAGCCTGTTGCAGATCCTGTAATTATTAAGTTTAAGGGCTTTTCTGAAAGAAAAAAAAAAACCCCAAAAAGTGGTATATTTCCACTCTACTAATCATGTAGAACACGAATATACTAGGGACATTAACNAAAAAAAAAACCCCAAAAAGTGGTATATTTCCACTCTACTAATCATGTAGAACACGAATATACTAGGGACATTAACGTACAACTAATTTCTTAATATGTGTCCACCTAACCTAACAGAACCTAACCCCACGATGGGTGAATCACTATTTTACATTTTTAAACTAACCTAGGATTGTAGGGTTGTAAACTAACCTATGTTTGTAAGGTTGTAAAGTAATGTAAGGTTATACAATATTAATCAAATCTCCGATCAACACCCTACAATCACAGACTAGATGGGAACCCTATAATCCTACGTTATTTTTAATAACTGCAATCCTAGGTTAGTTAAAATCGCTACAATCCTAGGTTAGTTTAAAAATGTAAAATAGTGATTCGCCCATCGTGGGGTTAGGTTCTGTTAGGTGGGCACATATTATACAATTAGTCATACGTTAACTACGCTACTATAGTCGTGTTCTGCGTTACCTACCAATAATCCTAGGTTAGTTGAGAAAGAATGTGAAATTGTGGGGTAAAAACGTCCGGAAAAACCTTGTTTGAATTACGTAATATAACTACATTTGCACGTTAAGCTACCTGTTAGGATTTTTGGGTTTCACACTAAACTACGAATTTAGGATTTTAAGGATTTAAAGGAGCAGTAAAACACACCTGACTTGATGAAATTACAATCTTCCACAAAGTGCCACATACGCGCAGATAACGCACTGAAACACTCGTTTANCACTACATTTGCACGTTAAGCTACCTGTTAGGATTTTTGGGTTTCACACTAAACTACGAATTTAGGATTTTAAGGATTTAAAGGAGCAGTAAAACACACCAAAATAATATCAATTTCCGGACCAATGTAGGCGGGTGGTACATACCTCTGTCAACGGCCAATTCAACCACACCTGACTTGATGAAATTACAATCTTCCACAAAGTGCCACATACGCGCAGATAACGCACTGAAACACTCGTTTACAGCCAAATATATACACAGAAGCACTCGTTAATAGGCTAATATAACGCACAAACGCAATCTTGCTTGCTTTCTTCGTTTTAAATCACGAACGGAGCAACACCTAACTCACCGTGACCCGCACCTGTAGCCAGACACTGGCATACTAACGTACGGCCCGTGATGACATCTGTTGCCGCTAGATTGCGTGAAATATGCAATGCGTAGCCATTATTAATGGCGATAGACGTTAACATCAAATTTCGCGATTTCTTTAAATATGTTCTACTTATTTTAACATTACGCCATCTTGAATATGAACAAGGTAAGCTGTGCAGAACCCGCTAATGCAACTTTTGTTGGTCTAGGACATTTCGTTCACAAACGTAAACAAACTGTCTGAACAGTCATTTCACAATTTTGTTCAATTTTTAAAAATATGTTGTGCTTATTTTAAAGTTATGCCTCTAGTATATCCGTGTTCTACGTGATTAGTAGAGTGGAAATTACCACTTTTTGGGTTTTTTTTTTCCTTCAGAAAAGCTCCTAAACTTAATAATTACTGCAGATCTTTCTACCATATATTGATGTAAACATTGCCATGCAGTGTGTGTTTAATCATGTGTTGAGAAGGCTGCTGTATTTATATACATAACAATACAAGAAGTGAACATCTATTGTAGTGGACACTGTAAATACACACACATTTATTTCAGTAAATAACATGTTTTTGTGAATACTGTTGATGTGGTTCTCACTATTTAGAAATAAATGGTCAAGTATTTGGAAATTATTTTTCTTTATCCTGTCTTGAGTGTCTCAGAAGAGAATGAACACTTGGGTTATTTCCTCTCGTTATTTCAGTGTCATGCTATTTAGAACATCCCTCACTAAATATGTGTATGGGGTTCAAATTTTCGCCGACCATTAAGTATCATAGGAACGAAACCCTCCAAGTTAAAACTGAATATTTAGTCCATCATATATGGCAAACAAACGTGTATTAAATCCTCTTTAAATGACATGAGAATTCTTTTTAATAACTTTCCTAACAATAAAATCACTTTAGCTTATAAAATTAGCAGTGATGTGAACATAATTTCACCAGAATACTAAAAAAACAAAACCTATCTGAAAACATATTTTACGAAATTATGTTCACACATTTAATGCAGAATACAATGTCCATTACAGAAATTTAGGTTATTCGTGGCAGCACTGAATGCTCACTGTTTATGTTGGCCCGGACACATTGAAAGGTTCAACAAAATGTTGAGGAATTGAACTGTTCCAACATATTGAAAGTACCTACAAGAAAAATGTTCCACGTGTAATATGAAGCAGTTCCGAAGCATTATTTGCTAAAAACTAATGAAATACGTACTGAGGTATCAACTCGTATTCTTGGACGATCACATAAATATAACTCACATCCATTGAAGCTCCAGAATTGCTAAACAATATTGCAATAATTAAATGCACTAGACCTAAGTTTCTTCATCCTTTTATATTTTTATAACCAGCTTTAATTACATGTACACATGCTGGCCTGCTCGGCATATCACGTGAAATGTTATAGACTTCCTATGACCAAAAACCATGTACAAATACAAAAAGAAATTATAAACTGTACCGTTTTATTATGGGCCTAAATGTTTTATTTATTATGTTTTGGGATTACGACCTGCCATGCAATTCACATTGTTCAAGGCAGGTAATGATTACTAACCAAGGAACGGAACAGACAGAAACGAAATTCACAGAATTCAGAGAATTTGAACACTGGAATGGAAACAGATAAAAAAAGAAGAAACAAAACAATGGACCCAATAACTTGAAACGTTGTGTCAGCCAAGTGATGTTATGGATTTGTTAGAAATACAAATGTGTTATCATTGCACCATTTTTATTCTTATGTGCATAAAATAAAAAGAAAGTGATGAATTTCAGGTGCCGTTAAGGTTTAATATTGTGTCTAATAAGGTGTTAAGATCTGGAACTACTTCTCCTAATTTGCTGCCAACTTAACTGTGAGTATTGCAGTCATTGCTTATGCTAAAATGTATGCAGTTACAGGGCAGTGATTTTTTTCAAAGGTTGATTTTGAGAGTGCTCACTTTATTGTGAACTACCTATAGCATAGTGTAATGCAGTTACACCAGATTTCCCTAATAGTGCATCTACACTGGCAGAGGTCAGAGAAATAACTTTTTTGCAGTGTTCTCCCAGAGTGAGCCATTTGTGTAAAAAGTACAATTGTTGATTATGATATTACCATATTATTATGCACACCTCTAGTTGTATTCCAAATATCTTTCGTACATGTTACTTACATTCTGGTATGAGGGAAATGGTACACCATCTTCTTATATCTACCAACTTTTCAACAGTACTATTTTTCCAGGAGGTATATCAAAATGTTTGACTTTTGGGACATAAGTAATCACCAAATCCGTTTTACATTGTTATATATTCATTACCTTTGTTATTTTCCGACTACTGCATGAAGATAAGAAATAATATATGGTTTCTAGACTATCATTTAGCTCTTGAAAAGCCAGAAATATCCACATGCCCTCTGAAAAACTAGTTGTGACAGAAAGTTAGTAAATATAAAACGTTTGTGCTTCATTCCCCCATAAGTCTCAAAATTTTGACAAAAAACCACAACATTTGGAAATTCATAGTTTATCACCAACAAAACAATACATTTTTATGGTTTACATGACTCTCAACTAACAAACAATTAAATTACTGTATAAACTATTGTCCCACATGTTAACTTAAGTTCAAATAGGCAACAGGTGTACAGCTTACATTACCTAGCCAATTGCAAACTCACCGTTAACTGTAACAAATAAAATTTTTTGTTATTTGCATTTAGAACAGCATTTCCATTTTTGTCAATAATCATACTGAAAACCTCATATTTCCCCTTAAATTTGAACTCCAACATGCCGTACAAATGCCTTGCACATTAATGTAAAATAAACTGATCATACTTTTAATCTGCACATCACTTACACCTTCTCAAAAGCCGATGTAGTATTTTGCTGCACAGACTTACCTGTGCAGCTACACCAGGTTGAAAGAAACCATAATTTTGTAATCCCTATTCATCACATCTGGTTGAAACAAAAATAATTTTTCAGGTTTGCTTGCCTGTGTAGTTGAAAGAAATGAACCTTATGACTATCATCTTCCAAAAACAAACAAACAAATTTTGCAATTTATGAGCTTAGAGGTGGTGGCTGAGAGAAGACTAGAAATATTATTGAGAGCCTTAGGGTCTTGCTGAGTACGTATACGTCATGTTTATTATTGGTGGTAAGTAACCTGACAATAATGGGATTCATCATAGAGAAGAGAAGGACACAGAACACATTACTGCTTTGAATTTATTTATGAACCCAGCTATATCAACGTTACTGCTGTTAGCAGTGCAACATATGACATGCATTGCTATCTAATTGTTCCGTTGAGAATTACTGGTGCAACAGAAGGCATAGACACGTTATTGTAAACACAAAAAAAAACATTCTCCATAAAACTAACGGCAGATTGGGTTCAGGACTGGATCTAAGAGGGTGGGCAAGAGGGGGCATCTGCACATGGCAGCATGTCTAAGGGGCATTTTGGCCTGTTCTCACCAGACATTGTGTCGGCCGACCAGTGCCATGACGCCCTGCACCTTGACACCTGGTGCAATAACATCAAATGTAAGTTTCTTGGACATGCGTAGTTTTGGTCCTTGTTTATGGAGTAGCCTGCTAGCCTAGATGTGATGACCCAGCATGTTTAGTTACAACAAATTTGGGGGGAGGTGGGGTGATGTGTGTGAAATAAGTGTTGGTTGATGAGGTGGAGAAAATATCCCAAGTTTTGGGAAGCGCAAAGCTTGTGACGGCTCTGTTTATAGCAACTGGAATTTGTTGGTGGGTGCAATTCCAGCAGTGTATGCTGCTTCACCACACTAGGCATCTTAGGGCTGCACTAGCACACCCACCAGTTGCTCATCATCAGGATGCCTGTCCTGCCCCCAGAGATGCCGATGGAAGCAGCACCACTTCTGCAGTTCCAGCAGTATTACATAATCTGGCAGCAGGGGACAGATGTGTTCCCACTGTTCCTCGTAAAGGGTTGATTGATGTTTTTTTGCAAAGGGAGAAATTTGCTTATATATTTCAGCATGAAGAAAGGAACTATACATGCATAGAGAAAGGCAATACTAGGGGATGATTTTATGCAATTTGTACATCTTGGTTATGCGGGGTAGGCTGGTATGATAATATGTTATGTAGTAAATAACATGCAGAAAGCAGCCGGGCTGAGCTTGGCATGTGTATTTCAGTGGCACCCATCACATTTGTCTGAAGTAAAGTAAAATGTACACAAAATGAAAAACTTGTCAGTTTTTAACTTTCACATGAAACTTAAACATAAATTATGTACTTCAGTCAGTTCAACCAATTGCCACAATGCAATATAACAAGATTTATCACAACTTAACTACCTAGGAAGGTTAAAAATAATGTTTGCTAACTATATTCAACAATTTTATGTATTCTTTGCAGGAATAAAAATAAACACTCAGTCCAGCAGTATCCCATGTCACCAATTTTGCAAACTAGCAAGTCATGGCCATCCAGCCGAAAACATAATTTTAGTAACTTGTTAAACTGTAAAATCGTATTTTATTTATGGATCACAAATTCGAACACCATTACTTTAATCATTTATACACAAAGCTGGAATTGTTTGCACATTAACAGAGAGAGAGAGAAATTTGTACTTGGAAGAATAAACTAAGGCCAGAGTGTCACAGCACATAAAACAAGAACTTCTTGCAAGTGGTTATCTGCTAAATCTTATCAATAAACACATACGTCTCATAAAAACCCTAACTGCAGCTAACCAAATTCAGAAGCTCCTATATCAGTATCACATTTTAGCATTGCCTGAAGATGGGAGCAAGGTTAGTTGGGGATTTCATTTGTATCCTTTTTATAGTTAACAATTCAGTGCAAATCATGACGACACCGCCAAGTTTTCTCACAGAAATATTTAAGATGTGCATTATTTCTTCTGGTGTANCCTATATCAGTATCACATTTTAGCATTGCCTGAAGATGGGAGCAAGGTTAGTTGGGGATTTCATTTGTATCCTTTTTATAGTTAACTATTCAGTGCAAATCATGACGACACCGCCAAGTTTTCTCACAGAAATATTCAAGATGTGCATTATTTCTTCTGGTGTNATTCAGTGCAAATCATGACGACACCGCCAAGTTTTCTCACAGAAATATTCAAGATGTGCATTATTTCTTCTGGTGTATAAGAATATTTGAGTAACAGAAAATGTATATATTATTTTGTTATTAGAGTGAAATGTAAATATTTTATGTTAGTGCATTTGTATAAATTTAACATTGCTACCTACAATGCGTGCAGTACAAGTGCATAATTATCACATAGTGAGAATTGGGATAAGTTATTATAATTTTATGTTTATAACTACTGTGAATTACATTGCTACAAATATAATACCGATACACTGATACATCATGGATTGATACATGTGCATGTATGAAAGGTTTCATCATCATGATAATCAGTGGCATCATATTCCTACAAAATTTGGTTACAGTTTGTGTGGTGGTTAAAAACTTATTTGTAGGGGACATACAGAAGATATTTTACTGCTCTCATGAACCTTATATTTGAAGGAAATTTAGCTAATAATGACAACCTCTAATTGGCATTAAACATTTTTAAATATTTAAAAAATATTTTAAGTTTTGTATGACACATACTTAAAATTGTTACATTTTAATTCAGTTACAGGAAATAAGAATAGTGAGCATCACAGGACACTTAAATACTGAGTGTATCTGAATTAATTATATTGAACACCAAGGTAGTGTAGAAGGGTGCAAATGAAATATTCTGTCATGAGGAACTAAGCCATTATTGGCAATGTGCTGGTGCAAGTAGCCACCCAAGATAATTATCTTGACACACAGTTAAAGCACATGGCTATTTATTGCTGTCATTGTACACACATGGTCAGAAGGCAGTATACCGTGTCTGTGTACAAATTTTGCCCACTGTAGGCCTCACAAGCTGTGCACGGATACTTCATGCTGCAGAACACCATAGATAGCTGGTATGGCAGTGATAGTGTCAGCTGCATGCCATATCTGAGTAGTCACCTACATGCTGGTGCGTCACCATGTTTCATTAGCACAAGTGACTTAATTTGGACCCAGAGGTAGAAATAGTGCAGGGTGAGATCAAGTGATTGTGGTGGCCACCACACAATGAGTCCATCTCTTGTCAATCCATCTGTTAGTGTACAAAGCATTAAGGTGTTGTTGAACCACTGTGGTGAAATGAGGCAGGGCTCTGTCCTGCTGGAACCACAACATCTGATGTGCATTCAAATAAACAATTTTCAAGTACTGATGAAATTCAGGATTTAGGTCATTTTTGCCCAATGACCTGAGTTCCAGATAGTCTAATGTCCTGTCAATTGGACAAGCCTAGATATCATCTATCAGTCTGTCCAAAGGCAGATACCCCTTCCCCGCCTGTGAGCTGGGCAGGAGGGATGGGGAAGTCCCCAGTTTAGCCTAATTTGTTTGAATCCAGGGGTGGTGGGGGCTTCAGCACCACTCAAGGAGCCTTGGGTCGCCTGGGTGGAGAAAGGCCAGGATGTACCTAAAGTCAGTTACCCCTCACACCACTGTAATATCAGTGTCTTACTTGGGAGGACTTTTCATGTAGTGTTTACGATAGGTATTTCTCTTGTGTCAGGTGATATTACATCTGGAAAACAATGGCTGATANGACTTTTCATGTAGTGTTTACGATAGGTATTTCTCTTGTGTCAGGTGATATTACATCTGGAAAACAATGGCTGATAAGTTGAATTACACCCTGGAGGAACAAATCGTCATGAATACATGGGCACATGAACGACAGCACACCGGACACATAAACGACAGCACACCGGGAAGACAATGAGAGAGATCCAAAACAATTTCAACATTAGGTTCAATAGGGCTGCACCTCTGANCGACAGCACACCGGGAAGACAATGAGAGAGATCCAAAACAATTTCAACATTAGGTTCAATAGGGCTGCACCTCTGAAACCAACGGTCTTACGATGGGAAAAGAAACTGTTTGAAACTGGTCCTATTAAAGACAGGTCCCACTCTGGAAGACCAACAACAAGAGTTGAATTATTTGCTGAAGTTGCTGCATCGGTTGAAAGTTCACCAAATAAGTCACTACGAAAGTGATCCCAAGAACTGAATGTTCCACTAATNAAGTTGCTGCATCGGTTGAAAGTTCACCAAATAAGTCACTACGAAAGTGATCCCAAGAACTGAATGTTCCACTAATGACATTGAGACGTCATATGACAGATGATTTAGCCTTAAAAGCATACAGACCCTCGTTCGTTTACGACTTGGAGNAATGACATTGAGACGTCATATGACAGATGATTTAGCCTTAAAAGCATACAGACCCTCGTTCGTTTACGACTTGGAGATTCAATGTGCTGCGTGTGCGCGATTACTGGAGGTTTTCGACACACTTCCCACGCATGGAAAAGTGATGTTCTCAGACGAATGCGCCATTTACCAAAGGGCAAAAGATAGGAATGTTTCTTTCTGGAGTAAGGAGAGTCTGCATTTCATTGAGGAAGTGGTAATGAATCCACCTCATGTGATGGTATGGGCTACACTGTCTGCTACACAACTTGTTGGTCCATATTTTTTGAACATCCTGAGACTCATGAGACAGTAGCTGTCAACTAAAGTTACGTATCTCTCCATGTTACGAGACTGGTTTGTACCGCAATTGAAACATTTGAGATTTCTTTGTCACATCTGGTTCCAACAGGATGGCGCACCAGAACATTTTGCGGTACGTGTAAGAGGATATCTTAATGATGTGTTCAGAGACAAATGGATTGGAAGAGGATCACCAACTTTACCAGCACCTCTACAAGAGCCACCCCGAAGTCCAGATCTGACTTCTTGTAATAATGCATCATGGGTGTACATTAAACAGATTGTTGCCAAAACATGGTACGAGACAACTGAGGAACTTAAATAAGCTGTTCGAAATGCATTTGCTACCATCGCACCAGCCATGCTATGGAGGATTTCACATAGTTCCTAGAGGAGAATAATTCTGTGCCATGAACACGGGAGTGTGCACATGGATCCTCTGAAGTAAATGGTGGCTACCTATCATATTTATCATACACATGCTGTTAACATAACGTTTTGCAGGTTTATCTCCAATTCCAAGGGGCTAATGGGACTTTTGGATGGACTTGATGTCCATTGCTTCATTCACCCTTTCTAATGTCATCCTCAGGTTGCCAAGCTCATAACTATGGCATAATACCACCCTGACAACTCAAGCGCCTGGATGCCTTCCTTAACCAAAGGAACCACCTTGGAAAGTCCATGATACATTTCCCCCAACTTCCAAGCACAGTAGTAATGACTCTGCAGAAAGTGGAGAGGTGTAATGCCACAGATAGGAGCAGGAACAACAGAATGTGGATTAATGACAACTCCAGCCCAGACATCCACAGAGAATCTCACNTGCCACAGATAGGAGCAGGAACAACAGAATGTGGATTAATGACAACTCCAGCCCAGACATCCACAGAGAATCTCAGTTGAATGTCTCTATATATCTGTGTGTGTGTGTGTCAGTATGTACATATGTGTATACCTGTTTGCATGCAGGTGTATGTTTTTTGTGCTGCCAGCTAAATAAGAGGTTGTTTAGAGGGAGACGAAATAACTGTGAGAAGCTTCAGAGGGTGTGGAGGAGAACGGAGTGGAGTAGGCAGTCTATGCTTGTGAGGTCTGTGAGGGAGTTGATTTTGTTGCGGGAGGAATTGGTATCTGTGAGAGGGGTTGCAAAGATCAGGAAGAGCATGNTTTGTATGCAGGTGTATGTTTTTTGTGCTGCCAGCTAAATAAGAGGTTGTTTAGAGGGAGACGAAATAACTGTGAGAAGCTTCAGAGGGTGTGGAGGAGAACGGAGTGGAGTAGGCAGTCTATGCTTGTGAGGTCTGTGAGGGAGTTGATTTTGTTGCGGGAGGAATTGGTATCTGTGAGAGGGGTTGCAAAGATCAGGAAGAGCATGGAAGTGGAGTTTGGTCGGGTAGGGGATAGGTGAGAGAGATCGCCACCGGGTGGTAGTCCAATGAAGGGTGGTTGTTGTTATTGTTATTATTATTATTATTATTGCATTTGTGTGTCAGCATGTACACTGAAGAGCCAAAGAAACTGGTACACCTGCCGAATATCGTGTAGGGCCCCCGCAAGCACGCATAAGTGCCGCAAGACAACGTGGCATGGACTCGACTAATGTCTGAAGGTATGTAGGAGGCAATTCACACCATGAATCCTGCAGGGCAGTCCACAAATCCATAGGAGTGCGAGGCAGTGGAGATCTCTTCTGAACAGCACGTTGCAAGGCATCCCAGATATGCTCAATAATGTTCATGTCTGGTGACTTAGGTGGCCAATGGAAGTGTCTAAAGTCAGAAGAGTGTTCCTGGAGCCACTCGGTAGCAACTCTCGACATGTGGGGTGTCACATTGTCCTGCTGGAATTGTCCACATCCGTCGGAATGCACAAT